>CAJNDT010000236.1:186838-314473 GCA_905221615.1 Symbiodinium sp. CCMP2592
CGCTGCAAACCCAATAGATTTCTGCGGAATCCCTCAGCCAGTTTGTTGAACTAGGTTGCATAAACCTTGATCATCTGCATCCCGCAGCCAGCAGCATCACCGCTTTTGCCGCAACATGTGAGACCAAGAGTTGCCCATGTATTCAGCGCGATACTCTTTCCGGCAAGTCTTCGCGACAAGCGCTCGCTATTAAGAGCCGATTTGCGGCACGGAGAGGCACGCGCAGACCGCAGCCAACAGCGAAGAGAAGAGCCAGGCCTGCAATAGTCTGCATTCCTTAAACATTGGGTGTAGCACAGAAAGCTGAACCGTGGCAGAGTTCATCACATTGTCGCATTGATGCTTCACTTCTGTGCGGTCCACGCGGGACAGAGCCGTCTAGTCGCCACTCCTGCGGGGACTGGCAAAAGTGGGGCAATTGCCCCACATCGTTCAACGAGTCCGTGTTTCTGGGACTTGCCTCTATCAGTTTGTACCCATAAACCCTAAACCCTAACACCCTAAACCCCATAATACAACTAACTAGCAGCAAGGCAAGGTTGCCGTGTTTGGCTCCTACTTGCTCGCCTCTTCCTCGCCTCGCATCTTGTCTTCCCTGCCTCCCCTGCCTTCAACTCCCAGAGTCTCCATCTGTTCTTTCTCCCTCACTCTCTCTCTCTCTCTCTCTTTCCCCGCTCTCTCTGCCTCACGGCATGCGCAATACACATCCGATTGGCGCATATGGAATCGCACGTAGCTGCCGGCCTTCCGATCTATCTATCTCCGTGTTTGTTGATGAGTCTGTCAACCGGTCATTTTGCACGTGTCTGAAAAACACTCGGGATATGCATAAGGCATGAAAGCCATAAGCAAGTCAACAGATTAACACGCATGTCAGCAAAAAGTAGTCGAGGTATCCACATGGCAATCTCAGACACTCACAGGCAGATATTGATTCTGCAGGTTTCCTGCCAAAGGGATGAGGTTGCAAAATACGTCCAGGACTCAATCAGGTTCTGTGATCAGCTGATGAAACAATGCCGGACTTCAAAACAAAGGGACTCCCTTCGGCAGGGCTGCAAGCTACCACCACCGAGGAAGCCACCAGCTGCGCACAAATGGCAACTCTCCTTCCACTCGGACCAGCGTACGAATGCATATCTCATGCTGCTTGTGAGGCACATGGCTCAGTTCATGGATCTACTGAGAAGAAATCGCAAGATTTTCATTCCTGGAGGGTCGATGAGTCCCAACAGAATCTTTTCGGCAGCAACAAAATCTCTGAATATGAATTGCACACATCTCTGTGCTCACCTGATGCGCCAGGTCTAGACTGGCCATGCTGGTATTTTCGCTTTGTGGCCAGAGCAAGTACCACCTCCCAAAGATGGAACCTTGGGACCTGGGAAGGAGGATTGCCATTGCCAATCCGCGTGGCATCACAGTTGGAAGCATCAACTGCGAGCTGGAAGCAGTTCGGACACTGACTTCATGGCCGACAGCAAAAACTACAAGGCTCAAAGCTGCTTAACTCTGCGATATGGACCATCATTTTCAAGCCATTAAGCCATTAAGGAAAGGGAGTGTAAATATCAGAGGTCTACATCAGAACCACAGCCTGTCGCTTCCGGACCGAAGTGTGAGCTTCGCACTGTGTCCCCGGCCTTTGCCGTGCAACTGTTCTGCAAGCCATCATGCAAGTTCCAGGGCCCAGGAGTTTTACGGAAGTAGCACAGAGGATTCTATTTGCAGTAGATGCGGCGGGCTGAAGCAAAACAAAAGCGTTGGACTCGGAGCCTGCATCGTGCATTGCAAAGATCTACACGGGTCAAGACAATCGCACTGCTCATCCGCAGCATGAGCCCTGGGAGAATCTCTACGGCACGGTGAGGGAGGGTACATCCTCCTGGTATACGGAGAGGACACGCAGATCGGGTTCCGCACATCGGCCTGCAGGAATGGCAGCGTACCTTTTCAATCCTTTTCATTTCTGAAGTTCACAGCGACTCTGAAGCCAATTCCAGAAGCTGAAACCCTGGCTGATCCACGCTAAGCCAGCTGTATGGCAGGAGTAGCCCCATAGTGGAAAGCCGCTTCCACTGTTGAACCGTGAACACCAGCTGCCACTCCAACTCGTCGTGCTCAAGCGCCCGCAAGCATGCTTGAGAACGAAAGACTCAGGAATCTTGGACCGTTTTAAGCTTCATGGAACGCTTAGAGGAGGTTTCAAGTTGTGGAAGTCTCAACCCGGCTCAAATTCCAGGTTCGAAGACCAAGACATTGGATTTCGGGCTGATGACACGTCATTTATTTGCTCGCGCGGCTGCTTCTAGAACCTACATACCTATCCAGCCAAGTTGACCTAGTCTTCCTGGACTCGGTCCATCTACGTATCAGCCTATCTATCTCCTTATCTATCTGTCGGAGCCTGCCCTCAAACAACTACCAGGTTCAGGCCGTTGTTGGGGTTCTCTCCGGACCAGCCCCGAATCGTCCGAAGCACGTTCGAATCATGTTGATTCGGGCTGGGATGCTAAGATCGAAGACTGCCCAAGCGTCTTGCCCCGGAAACCTTGGATCCAACCCTCGCCCGAATCATCCGAATCATTGATTCGCGGCGGGATCCATGATCCAAGATTGCCCCGGGGTCTTGCACGGGGAATCTTCTATCCAGCACCTACCCGAATCATCCGAATCATTTTTGATTCGGGTTTGCATCAATACGGATGCATATGTGTATCTGCATGTGTATATATACATATGTGTACATATGACTGTAGGTACCTATCTATGTATGTGTATATATATATATATATGTATATATATATATATATATATATATATTATGTTTATACATACACACACATAGGGCCACATAGGGTGTAGAGTTTCTAGTGTATACAAGGAAAAGGAGGGGGAAAGAGCAAGAGAGAGAGAGAGAGAGAGAGAGAGAGAGAGAGAGAGCGAGAGAGCGAGAGAGCGAGAGAGCGCGAGAGCGCGGGAGCGCGAGAGCGCGAGAGCGCGAGAGGGAGAGGGAGAGGGAGAGGGAGAGGGAGAGGGAGAGGGAGAGGGAGAGGGAGAGAGAGAGAGAGAGAGCGAGAGAGAGAGAGAGAGACAGAGACAGAGACAGAGACAGAGACAGACACAGAGACAGAGAGAGAGAGAGAGAGCGAGAGCGAGAGCGAGAGAGAGAGAGAGAGAGAGAGAGAGAGCGAGAGAGAGAGAGAGAGAGAGAACAAAAACAGAGATCGAGAGAAGCGACAGAGATACTGTGTGGAAGCTATGAAGAAGCATCCAAAGGAAATGTGAGTCTGCTGGGTGGTACACTAACGGCCCATGATCCACTGAGCAGGTGCTGCGGCATTAAACGCGAGGCACCAATTCCGGCTTGTTGAAGAAGCATCCGAGCATTTAGGCTGCTGGGACTGCTGCAGATTCCTAGTCTCATCCCATCAATCCGTGCGTGCAACATAATCAGACCCGCAAACCTGAAGCTTGCAGGATGTCAAGAGCATGTCAGTTCTCTGCGTATTGCTATCACAAAATCCTCGTACTCCTCCTCGCACCTAGACACCCCATCGGCCAATGCTCCATATTCCCGTTCCGTGAGTTCCGTGCTCTCATGTGCGATCCATTCACAATCGAAGACATGCTCAAACAGTACAAGATCTGCTCCCGCACGCTCTGCGACTGTCAACACTTCATCCCACGGTTCTCAAAGAGTTCCCGTTAGAGTTTGCGACATGTCAATGATAGCAAACCAAAACAAACTGTAGCGGCCTATGCTGCAAGTGCGTGTGGGATCTGAGGTTGCCCTGAGTCTCCCTTCACATGTAGACTGCGTCGGAATGAATTTAGGGTGAAGTGCCTTGAGCTCCAAGTCCTCATGGCCTTAAAGACCGGATGCGTGCTGACAGAGCCTTTGGCTTCCGACTGCGGCCTTCGCCCCCGCAGGGTTGGCAAAGACTTGGGTGGTTCGGGATTCAGGGCTGCAGAAGTTTAGGATTTCCAGTTCGAAGTTTAGGGTTCAGGGGCTGAGGAAGGCTGATAGCGCTTGTAGCTTTCCGCACCATTACAGGAGCTGAAGTTTGGAATCCTGGGATGAAGCTCGAGGTCGAGGGCTGAAGTTGTATCGGATCTGTAGTAAAGGGGCCTTAATGATTAGAATGGGGTTTCGGAGTCCATTATAGTATAAATAGACTTGGTAATTATGTAGGCCCCTATAGTGCATGTTCTAGGTTGCGAGTTGTTCGACTGATTTCTGCCTTCCTTGCTCTCCCGCTCTCTCAGTCGGTCCTTTCACTTGGTCACCTCCATATGCCCCTGTTTCAATTATTGTCTCCCTTTCCAAGTATGCCCCTGGTGGTATTAATACATACGCACACATACATACATTCATTCATACATAACATAACATAACATAACCTAGCATACATACATACATAATCATACAATCGCCAATCAGAATAAGCGCCTGCGAGGGCCTGGTGCAAAAGCCGAGCCGAAGCTACCGGGTATCAGCAAAAGCTTTCGGAGATCGAGCAGTTCTCTGCCACACTTGGCAAGAAAGGGCTGGCAAGCTACGATAAAGAACGTGGGTTCGGATTGTTCCCGACCCGTACTAGAGGGACAAGAGCACATGAAAAGAGCCTCCGGAAGCCTTGCGGCGGCAGCCACCTCTGGTTCAAGATAGCACAGTGTCCATGCACCGCAACTCAGAAACTGAGAAAGGCTTCTACAAGGGCGCCAAATCGTGCAGCATCAGCATGCATGTGGCAAAGGTGGCTGCGAGTGCTCGATTCATGTGCACTGTCGCGCATACCTGTGTCTTCGCGAGGTTCCTGTTACAGCCTGTGTACTGATCTGTGGAAGCTTCGTGATGCACCTGGCCCTTGGCCAGGCAACTACTTCGGTCGCTGGCCATTGACATCACCGTCTTCTGCAAAATGCCGAACGACAGGATACAGGTTTGAATCGTCAAACTACGACGATATCCTAGAGCCCGGGAATTCAAAAAGCGGCTCGACCATGACATTCCTGCCGACGCACGAAAACGCACAGCCCTACCCTGCAGAAACGGAAACCCTGAGCTGTCATCCCGTCGCGAAACCAATGTGAATCGGACCCCATCACCAGGTCTCAACCAGCAGTACTTTTGCTTCTAACACTTAGAATCGCAGCAAGGGTAAGAACAAACTGACGTCACACATTGCTTTATTCTACATCTCCCGCCAACCGGATAGAAAAGTCTTCCATAAATGTCTGCCTCAGCTTCATTTCCACCCCGACCTTAAACCTAAACCCAACATATATACTCTGGTCTCAAGTCTAACCTCAGGAAGCTCTTGGCAGTAGGCGCGAATTCCATCGAGATCGGCTTCCCTCCAGCGCACAGCCGCTGTCTGGGCCGAGGCACCAGTGGTTCCCGGGACGAACTGCGAAGAAGAAGGCAACAAGAGCTCTCTTACCAGTTCAGCGATGTCAATGCTCTTGCTGTTGATGCTACTTCGCTGTTGGGTCGAACTTCCGAAACCACTGCTATCCTGCTGGCAATCTGACCATGGTTTTGAGAGTGGCCCCAACCGTGTTTTCTTTGTGCAAGATTGCGAGTATCGTGTCGCATTGTGCCTATCACGTGTGTCACCGATGTCAAGAACCATTCCGACTGATGCTGCTGCAAAACCCCGCCTCTCCCCTGGACCCTCCGGCAACTCTGTGCCACTACCAAAATGCTACTGAGGGCTTGGGCCATGGGAACCTGGAGGTTTATAAGAGCATCAAGGATCGGAAGTTGAAGGGGGGGGTCTCAAGTGTCAATTGCAGAGTTCGCAGTTCAGGAACAAGCTTGCGGCTGGCGTATTGCGTCCTGGGGGTTCTTGAAAGGTGCCGCTGGCACAGCACGTGGACGATGGTCGGTGCGTCGTTCAAGCCGAGAGGATGTGTCTAGCAATTTCTTCGTACCGTTCAAGCTTGGCTTGGTCCGACATCCTATTCATCAGTCATGCAAGCTCTGGACACTCCACTTGCACGCGCTGGCTTTCGGGAGATTTTGATACAAGTTTAAATCACCCGGACGAAGTCGGTGTAGAACATGGTGGGTGTAGCGCATTCACAGTTCTTTACTGACGTGGGCGGCTAGCCGGAGTTCTCCCGAATGCCGGGATCGATGGGAAGCGTGCAACGTCATGTCGCAGCGTGGCGAGGGAGAGCTACAGGGTGCATGCTGCCAGTCTGCTTGAAGCCGGAACGAAACGGACAAGCTCACGCAAATCAGAAAATATGAACAAGAGGCCTACATACGCTTCAACACTGAACCAGGAATTGGATCTCAAGACTTCGAGATCTTGGATTTCCGCACGCAGGCCTGCGCAGTCATCTATCAAAACCACAGCTTCGGGCCTAATTGGTGATCAGCCTAAAACTCCGGAATCTCGATACCCCAAAGGCATCCCAAGATCAAAGGCTCGGCCCAAGAGACGGGATACAAAGGCTGTGGCAATTTCCGCAATGCCCTCAAGCCGAAACACATGCACCCTGGATGCTAGGGGAACTGCGAGGAGGAATGTTGCCCAATATTTAGCATCCGATAGCAAGCCTTCAAGCATTAACGCCGAGAACTTCAAACCCCAGAGAGGTCAATGGGCGCTGTCAGCGTCCGGCAACTTCCCTCCCCGGCCGCTACCGTGCACCGCCGGCAAACTTCTTGCGCAGCCTCGCTGCTAAGGCCTCCACAAAACTGGGTAAGAATACGTTCAGCTGCTTTGGGGCTTCCGGTGCAGGAACTGCCTGAACGGGGTTGTGTACCGGGCTTCTGAGGCTTGCGTCTCTTGTTGCTGCTGCTGCTAATGATGAAGAAAATGGTAATAAGGACGACGACCTGAACGAGCATGCCAGGTAATGATTGCACTGACGGTTCAACTAGTGCTGTACCCTTGTTTGCTATTACATGTATGTATGGGAGTTAGGATTAGGGGGACCCTTGGGGATATAGACCCTCTCAATAAGGCCCCTTTTAAGAGAGCCAGAAGCAGGGTGCAGAAGGGGTACCCGTTAAGGGGTCTCCCTAATAATACTACCTAATGTAGGTCTGCACGCTTGCTAGACTAGCTGAGATGCTCAGCCACTACAAGAACTCCACCTGCAAGCCGCAGAGCCTACTTCTACAATTACTCCTACTCCCGCTACTACAGGTGCTACAGCCATCAATGCAACTCCGACGCTACCACTGCTGACACTGTTGCTACGACACCAACAACCAATACGACCACGACTACTACTACTGCCGCTACTAGTACTGCTTCTGCTACTGCTGTTGCTACTGCTGTTGCCACCGCTGCCGCTACTGCTATTGCTACACTGCTACTGCTACTGCTACCGCTACCGCTACCGCTACCGCTACCGCTACCGCTACCTGCTACCGCTACCTGCTACCTGCTACCTGCTACCTGCTACCTGCTACCTGCTACCTGCCACTACTACTACTACTACTACTACTACTACAACAACTACTACTACTACTACTACTAGTACTAGCGTGCGAGCGAGTTTCCGAAGTCGTCATAGCAAAAGGGGGAAGAAGAAGCTCACGTAAATAAGAAACATAACACAAGTACATTCTTTGACAAGCCTTAAGCCGAGGCAATGTTGAATAAAGCACCAACAGGAATCAATCCAAAGCTCTAAAACACCCTACACCAAACCCTAAACCCTATGCCAAACCCTACACCCCGAGCCTTCTTGAATTCGATCTCCTTTGCCAGTGGAGGTTCCGCATCAGGTTGAGGTCCAGCCTGCGTCTCTCAGGGAAACGGGAAAAAATAAACTAGCAGACATAACAATCTAAATACTACGGCCACCCACCCACACACGTGTGTATGTGTGTATGTGTGTGTGCGCTTGTTTGTATGTTTGTAAATCTGCACATATGCGTACATATCTACATACACATCTATACATCTACAAATGCGTGCACGCACATTTATGGATCCATCCATCCATCCATCCATCCATCCATCGATCCATCCGTCCATCCATCCAACCATCCATCCATCATCCATCCATCATCAAAGCATGCATCAAGACAGACAGACAGACAGACAAACGGACGGACATGTATGCGCGCATGCATACACACGTGCATACACACGGACATACACACACACACAGAGACAAACACACACAGCTGTGTAGACAGACACACACACACACACACATCCGCCGTGGACATCACTGGTCTAAACATATGTATGCATAACCAAGACTTGTCACGACAGCTTTCATCCGGCAGTGTTTGCCAAGAAACGGATTTCACTGCCCCGCATGCCAGGTGCAGTTCAGATGCTAGGATGCAGAGCTCACCGTGGCCGGGAGGTGCCCAAAGGCTAAACACGGCGGAGAGCTCGGCGCAGTACCTCAGCCCAACCCGGTCTAGCGTGGGTGTACCTCCACAGGCATCGAAGTATTGATGATGCCAGGCTCATCTAGGAATGTTAGCCATGATAGAAACAGATGTAATTAGCAGTAGTTTGGCCTTTGGAGCAAAAAGGCTTCAGTCTCTTCATCCCCAGCTGTTGATTCACCCATTGCCTCGAGCCTTATCTGCCCCCAACTATCAAACTTTGCAGACGGATGCGCGCCAGAAACTTGACCCTGGCGGGTTGTATCCACTCAAGATACTCACATAGTTGTGACGAGTGCACTAGAGGTGCCTTTTCACAGCAGTCCGGCACCAGTAGGATGCTGCCAGCACAACGGCATGAACTTGCAGCAACAGGTCAGTTCAACGTTCTCGCTGAAGGCTCAGAGCTTCGTGCATGCGGCACCAAGCAGGCCAATCTCTTCTGGCTGTGACCCAAAAATTGCGGTGTTCGAGCTGAGCGAAACCCCAACCCCTTCATTGAAAATCAAGTGCTACACACCCTACCTGAAGCGTAATCGTAAACTGTCGTAAACTGCAAACTATACCCGAGTCGACGAGAATAGTGACGACATAGTTTCCCTCCAGAGGGCTCTACGACGAAACATCGCGGTCGCAAATGCGATTCTCCGGGTTTAAGCCCGTATGTTGCTGTATGACTGTGCTAGGAGTCTTCATGTATGACGAAGTCATGTCACTCCAGGCAGCCTTCAGCAGGAATTGTAAGCTCAAGCAGAAAACTTCAGCCTGGTTGCCTGTTCTCCGCCTGTGGAAGTAGTGGACATCAACGGTCGCCCCATCCCAACCCCGATTCTAAAAACTCTTCTTCCGAAATGAAAACTGCTAAGCTTTTGCAAGTCTTTCAAATCTATCAGTCTAACCCACTCTCCACTACATCCGCGGCCGAGTTCTGTCCAGGGGCCGCGTGACGTTGACGACCAGGTGCTCCTGTGCTCCATAGTGACGCATGCGCTCCTGCAGGAGTGACAGGGTTCTTGTTTCACATGCTCTATGACTACGACGACCCTGAACCCTAGACTCTAAACAAGAATGCTGCAAACTTTGCCCGAGCTTTCTAAGTCGGACTGGCGTCCTGCACAGCGGACACAGTGGACTGGCGTCCTGACGGTTCCGCCGGCACAAAAACTTTGGCTGTTCATGCCAGGCTGGGGAAATTCCGTATTTACTGCCGGGAATTATGACGACATTTGCTGCCGGATTTCGAATTTTCAGGGGCGTACGAGGTGAGGTCTTGTATCTCTGGGACGATTTAAAGGTTCATGGCCGAATGGCTCTCAGCTACGTACCTGGGAAATTGAGTATGCCCCCAAACCATAGACTTGCAAGATCACAACATCTCTGTTCGTTGAGGATTGTCGTCTACATAGATGAGCTTCATGGCACCAGTTTATATAACAAGCATGCAAGCATTTACGTATATGTACGCACACAAGAACACCGGCACTTATACATACATATGCTACATATGAAGCAATTCCATACTTTGCTGGGAATCCAGAGCAACCACAGTGTCAGCACGGCCGCCTGCAGCATACAAGTCGCGGATGCTGGATTGGATGAAGAATGTGATCTTGATCCAATCCTGCCATGCCAAAGTTAAGCACAGTAAGCCCAAGCCACATCCTCCATCACACCTTCCCACAAATCCGGAATCTGCTGCCTGAGTGCCTAAATTTAACCTGACTCGTATGCACGGAAATCAGAACATGCCTATACAGTCGACTCAACCTCTGTCACCGGTCAGCGTATGCGGATCCTGTCTAAGTGTAGAATGATATATAGTTTGCGTCTTGCAACAGCGTACTTTTCCTTCTGCTGAAGTCCCAACATGCTTGCCTTCCCTCCAACTTTAAACTTCTACGCCAGTGTCATCATTTATGACACTTACGAAGATGAGCGCCAACCCAACAAGTTATGTCAGCAGAACCAACTCAACATCCCTCATGTGCGAATCACTTGCATGCCGTGCCTCTGGGTACAAAGCCTTGGGAAACGGACGCAACGCCTGGCTCGGGCCGAAGATTTGGTTCCGGGGTATCCGGCATGAAATGATGCCTGGCCTAAGCGTTTTGCTAAGCTTCAGAAATCTTGAGCCTGCGATCTGCCGCCTGTCAATGCCGGATCTCAGCTAGTGTACCCTGTACTCGCATTACTCGCAACCAGTGATTTCAAACCCTTTAAGAGGGCGGCTCACACTTTACCCATGAATAAAGGTTACCGTGCTAGACTGCTCGCGCACAGAGATAAATCGTACCAGCTATGACTATGGTGACTATGATGATTCTGCAATAGTTGATTCGTCTGCTCCGCCGCTGTTGGGGTGTTGGACACTCCTGCAAGTTGTGCTGCTTCGTGTTTCCGTAACTGCTGCTGTTAGGGCAGAAAGCCCCTGCAAAGATTTTAGCACCGTCCCGCACCACCTGTGCCAAGAGCTTGGCACGCACTGTACCATCGTCCTTGGCCCAGGCCCGTGTCCTAAACCCCGCTTTAACCCACCTTGCAAGATCCTGCTCCTCTGGACAGGCCAACATGGTAACTACAGTATGACTTCTGTGGGCTTCTTGATTACGACCAGGACCAAGGAAAAGTGTCAAGCAAATGCAACAGCGACACTGAGGATGAAACGGTGCAAAATTACACGACTTGAGGTCTGCACTTGAGTGATCCTGTACGGAAGTCTCCGCAATCCCGCTTGCCAAGTGAATGTCTGCATGTCTGTGCAGTGTTTCAGCACCTTACTAACATTGCGGCCCACAAGGAACTTCTCTGTGTTCCTCAGTGCCAACTCTCCGGTGAGGTCCGAGCTAGCGCGCTCTTGTGTACAATTGCACGACTTTTCGCTGCAATAAGAGACGTTCGAAGTCTTCCCTGTACTGTCGGATGTTGTGTGGGCACCACTCCGTTGAGTCTCACTCGCACTACTTCGTGCTTACGATAACGGGCGGCAGGACTCGACGTAGTTGCAGGAATGCTGCCTTGAAACAGAATGTCATGCATTGCCATGTGCAGTTGCATGCGGTAGGTTCTGGTAGGGCACGAAAGCCTTTCTGGAACCCTCGAATCCGAAACACTGCTTGCGCACAAGATGCAGCATTGGCTTGACACGAGGCTGAAGGCGTGATCAACTCTTCCTTGCATGGGGACATGCAGTTTTGCGCAGGCGCGTCACTTCTGTTCGAACGGCATCTCTACACGGTACTCAGAATGGCTCAAGAGCCGGATGAAGTCTGCACGTGACGAGGGTAGGTTCAAAAGCATAGAAGGATGACACCGTGGAGGAGCATGAGCGATTCTTCCAATTTGTCACACGCGAATCGCAGGCTTTATTTCATTGGATGTGACTAGTGCAATCAAGTTTGAGGCCTGTGGGCTGCAGAACTCCATCGAAACCCTCGAGCAAATCCTTGCAAGTGAACGGCAACTACAGTGCAAAGTATGGACGAGATCCTTGAACAGTCGTCGCGAAATCTGATGGGATTTCCAACGGCCCGCGCAACTGTCACACTGTGCCAAAATTTACATTCATACTTTGCTTCTAGTATCTAGAGTACCTACCTATCTATCCGTCTATCTATCTCGTTATCCAGCAGGCCAGCTATCTATTTATCTATCCACCTCTTCATCGATCTAGCTATCTACTTTTCTGTCTATCCATTCATCTGTTTGCCTATCTATCTATCTGTCTGTGTCGGTCTGTGTGTCCGTCTGTGTCTGTCTGTATCTAACTGCCTGCCTGCCTCCCTGCCTGTCTGTCTGTATCTATCTTGTTATCTATCTGTCCATCTGTCTATTCTCACTCATTCTCTCTTGCTTGCACTCGGCCAGAGGGCCGCAGCCCCCGCGCGCGCGCGCGCGCGCACCGGTCTTTTGGTCTTTCAGTGACACCCCCCAGCTCTCCGACTGAGGCTCCGTCTTGCACCCGAGACCCCCAAACCCCCTGAAGACCCTGTACACTAGAATGAACCCCCCGGCCTCATCGGAGCTCCGTGCTGAAAAGTGGCTCGCAACTCTTAGCTGAGCCCCCAGCACATCTGGGGCAATTCTACTACTGGGCCGGTTGCCCCTTGCCATTTGTACGCGAGGCGGTCTGTACTGGCCGAGTTTCGGCTGCCCCCCCTTTTCGCGACATTGAAACTGCAAGCACACTGAGGTCCCGGCCGCTGTTCTGTACTCGCAACAACACACATGACACCTGCCTCTCTACACATGTTCCATGCGCGCCGGTCCCCCTTTCCTACCTGACAGCCTGACTGCCTGACAGCACATGCCCAGCACACCCGCGAGTGCAAACGAAAACATGCCTACAACCTGTTACTCCTTAACACTCATGGCACTCGGTTTCTCTGCTGGGCTGCTAGGGCTGCTCCCCGCTCAGTATTTCAGCTCGTCGTGCGGTCTCACTCCCCGGGGTGCCAGAAGCCGCCTTCCTCGTCGTAGAGGGCCGCATGAAGGCGTCGTCGTCGGTGACTGCTCGCTCTGGCTAGTCCCCCTTCCGGCGCTGCCTCTGCGCCGTGCTCCATGTCCGGGCTGGCTCCCCCGGCTTGCGCTGCCATGGCTTGTTCCCTCGCTTCCTGTTCCGCTTGCTGTTCGAAGGCATCCATGGCGGCGAGCAGGTCGTCGTCGGTGGGCTCCCCCCAGCTTTCGTCTGGTTGTGTTGGCCCCGCTGGTCTTTCTTCATCCCCCGACGAGGGTATACTGCCCGACCATTATTGGTCCATTCCCAGACGAGGGCGCCAGGGGGCTTCATCCGACTGTTCCACGTCCCCCTGCAGCTGGAAGAGCGACTGGCTGCCCTCCTCCGTTGTCTGGGTGTCCACGGTGACTGGGTTTTCCAGCTCTCTGGTGACTATGGCCAGGCACAGCCTCAAGATCTCCCCATTGGCCAAGAAAGGGGTCACCCCCCGCAGGTCTCTGAGCACTTGCTGGGCTTGAGCTCTGTGGTCCCCTTGCCGTGGTGGCGGTTCTTCCAGAGCTCCATCCGCAAGCGCCCCCACGTCGGCTGCATGAGCGAAGTTGAGCAGCAACGTCTCTTCGTAGAACTCGACAGCCGGCCGCATCAACAGGCACAGGGTTGCATGCCAGCTTTCCGACATCCAGTCAAAGTCCCCCATGTGCGCTGCCGCTCTCGCCCCTGCCACTGCTTCCCTGACTTGGGCCAGTCCTTCAAAGACCGCGTTCATCTGGTGGCCCCCTTGCTTCCGTGCTAGTCCTTGCATCACCTGCGTTGCGGCTTGCAAGTCTCTCGCTGTGTGCTCCAGGTCCGACATGACATGGTGCTGGTTGATCCCGTCTGGCCCGTCGCTCCCCACCACGTCGGTCAGGCGGATGTTGGCCATCTCCAGGTAGTCTATCCCCCGGTTGCGTCGCATCGGCGCTCCACAGGCTGTGGCGCTTCCCCCTACCGGTGTGGCCGGGATCGCGGGTCTGAGTTCTGCTTCCATTGCTTGTTCCAGCACGTCCACGGTTGCTTCCCCCATGGAGAGCAGTGTCGTCAGGTAGAGCAACTGTCTCACGTAGAGCCGCGCCATGGCCGCCTCCCGTGACAGCGTCGCTGCTGCCGGCTCGCGTCGTTCGCCATGGCTCAGGTTCCTAGTGCTGCTAGCCGCGTGCTGCATGTGGGTTACTTCGTCGGCTTCCTCGCCTGGCAGTGCCCCCACTGGTGGTTGTGGCTTGGGGCTGCTGCCGCTGCTGGCTCCTCCTGGTGTTGTGGTTTTGGTGGTGGTGCTGCTGGCTGCGTGTTGCCCCTCTGCTGTGGGATGAGCCGAATGGCCATGAGTTCCCACTGCCTGGTGGTTGGTACGCAACCCCCGCTTCTGTCTGGAACACCCAGTGTGGTGGTGGTGTCGTGGCTGCCCACGGGTCCGTGTCCGGGTCATACACGGGTGCGTACAGTCCCCATGCTTCTTTGGGGTTGGCTCGGCTGCATCCCTCTTGGGTGGGACATGCTCCCCGCTGCAGCTGGGCCGTTGTGACTGCTGCATTGGTGGTGGCCCCTCCTGCGCCGGGCACCCAGCTTGTTGCGGGGCTTCGCTGGTGGGTTCTCGGCTGGCCTGCCCCTCGCTGTTGCGCTGGTGCACGTGGCATCTTCCAACTGCTGCTGCTGCGCCTGCTGTTCCGGTGCTGGGCTGCCTCCTTGCAGGCGTGGGCTGCGTGGTGGTTGTGGCGGATTGCTGGGCTTGCTGGGTCTGCCGACCGTGTCCCGGCTCCCCTCTGGCTCCTGCAGCTGCCCCGGGCTGGCTGGAGCGTCGACACTTGAGTAGTGAACAGGTGGCTGTTCGGCCAACATCTCCTCCTCCTCCTGCTGTTCCGGTTGCTGCTGCTGTGGTGGTTGGGGCGCTGTCCACGGCACGGTGGCCTCCCACGGGTCTGCTTCTGTGCCTCCGGCCGGCTGCTGGGTCACCGCTGTCGGCTGTGTTGCTGGCTGGCTGTTCTCTGTCGCTGCCGTTGGCTGTGGCGGCCTGGGCTTATAGTGGAGGCTGACCCCTGCCAGGCGAGGGCGACTGTCACCCGGTTTCCAACTTTATTCTCCCTCCGCGCAGCCGGTCGAGCATTGTGAGGAACTCATCTGCGCAACCTCCAAGGAGGTTCTCACCCGCGTGGATGAGTACCAGCCCTCGTTGTCAGCTTGCTTTGCCAGAATAGCAGCCTTGCTCGTGCCCGGCTTGATGAAGCCCTTGCGCGTTGTGTCGGCCTCGAGCGGCCTGTAGCCAAATGCCGAACAGATGTTCTGCATGAGGGCCCTCGAAGCAATGTTGGTCACACAACTGGTCGTAAAAATCGCTCTCCCTCCATGATCGACGAGAGATTTGACCTTATAGGTGTCCTTCTTTACCGCCAGGCGCTTATGCCAGGACATGTTGAGGACAATCATTTTCCTGCGTTGTGACTCGAAGTCTGCAGGTGTTGAGCATATCATGCCAACCAGCGTCTCGACAGAGCTGAAGATGAGCGGGACATGTAGTTCGCACTGCTTTTTCGGAGTGCCATGTCCAGCGAGCACATGTTGGACTTGGTCGAGAACTCCGACGGCCGACGACGGTTTGGTTGACATGATGCTGTCGTCCCAAGTTGCCGTGTCTTGGTTGACAGCAGCTGCGTCTCTCTTGATGGCAGTGAGGTAGTCCCTAGTCGCTTGGTGTGATTGCTCAGTCGAGGCGCCTGCAGAGACTGCTTTAAACATGTCCATCCTTGCTCGATTGATTTCCGAGGCAGCCAAAAGAGTGTTCTCAGCCGAATCAGCAACATTTCGACCTGAGGCACGAGCAGCTCCCTTTGACGTCAGGTACGCCCTTGTTGCGTGGCCCAGAAGATAGCATTGCATCTCGCTCGTGAGCGGGTTAGTGGGGTCCGCCCGCTTAAAGCGGAAATGAGTCAGGGTGCTCATCATATTTGTGAAGCCACGTGTCTTACTGATGACTCTGCGGATACAACTGGCAGTGCTGGGCGTTGCCACTACCAGTGCCAGGAGCCTGCGAAGGATATGGGCTTCGTCCTTCCGGAGGACATATAGGGTGACCGTCAGGAACATCCTGTCCTGAGCAGACGTTTCCATAGGAGAGATCCTCCTTGCGAAGATCTTCTGGCAGAGTTCAGGTCCGAGCTCCTTCTTCAACTCGTTGATGAATTCAACAGGCTGGCTCGTAACAACGCCAGTCGATCTCAGTCTCTCACACAAAGCTCTGTGAGCGTCCAGATCTGCATTGCCTGTTTCCTTCGTGTACGTCTGAACTGGTATGAGCATACGCACACGATACAAGTCTTCGTCGTTCTCCTGGGCAATGATTGCTTGGATGAAGGTCCTGAGCGGGGTTGAATTCTCCAGAGAGATTTGCCTGAGCAGCTGCAGGACGGCTGCCTGCTCGACTGTTGTCATTGGCTTCACGATAGCCATCAACTCGTCCAATTTGTCCAGGACCACAGACGTCGGATTGCTGGCCAACATCGTGATGTCTCGGCAGAGATCTGCAACCGAAGATGGGATTGGGTAGTTCACCCCTGATACGAGCAATGTCGTGGGTGTGGCCTCCTTATATGCCCTCAGCGCCACCCTGACGGATGGTTCACTATAATGGGCCAATCCAGACGAGCCAGAAATCTCCGCGGGGCCGGGTGGGTATAGAGGACCGACTGCCTGTGTGCTGCCTTGGACGACTGAGGCTGTCTCGGCATTGAGCAGGTCATGTGCTGGTGGGGACTGCATGCCTCTGCCACTGAGAAGTGATGCTCCACTGGCTGCGTGCTTGGCCTCCACTGCCCTGTAGCCTGACATGAGAGATGTAGGCGCGGTGACCACAGTCTTTGTGGCACCAAATGTCAATGTAGTTGATGGTGCAGCGGGTGCGGCTGCTGCCTGAACGTGCTGATGCGCCTGCAACTGCAGCTGCGAGTGCTGCACGACTGGTTGCTGTGGAATCTGATGCTGTTGCTGTTGAGCTGCATGCATTGCTGCATACGGGACAGTAGGAACGCCTGGTTCGGCCGTCTTGTGCGGAACCAACATTGCGGGGGTTGGGAATCCGTAGATACTCAGACAGACTAGTCCGAGCTTTGCAGTCCCCTGGAGCTCGCTGCAGACTGTCGGGATGCTCCCGTCAAAGACTGTGTTGGAGAACTGCATGATCTGTGGGTACTGTCCCTGCTTGCCAGTGTCCCGGATGATGTTCTTGATTTGCTCGGTGACCTCCTTCAGAGCCTTCTTCAGCGAAGGATTTGCGTAGGTTGACGAAATGTAGAGTCCGTTTGCGACCTCGTGATCCACTGACTTGACGTTGCTCATGAGCTGGATGAGCTTCACAAAGTCAACCGGCGTGAGTTGGCTGATGCTTGAAGAGACTTCGCGGATCTCCGAACCTTTGGTATATCCATCGTAGTCCTGTGGCCACTTGACGCGGGCCATCATCTCGTTGCGCTCAAACGCCGTCTGGTGATCTTCCGTGACCAAGGGTACTCCATGTACTCCCAGGTTGGGCGGCGGAGCCGCGAGCGGTGATGTCAAAGAAAACATGATGCTGAGCAGATACTGCTTGATCCAAAATGGCTACGGTCTCTCTCTCTCTCTCTCTCTCTCTCTCTCTCTCTCTCAATCTATCTATCTATCTATCTAGCCGTTCAGTGTACTTGGTGGCTTCCCAGATGGTGTTGAAAGTAGTCCCAGACCTTTAGCTAGACAGCAAAAGACATGCAGGTGCCGATCTCATCTGAGCTGCGAGGATCAGCCTGGAGCTGCTGCTGGTGTCGGAGGCCACCTCAGGTGCACGGGGGCTTCGAAAAAGAGTCCTATAAGGATACTGTGGCGATTCTGGCAGGATCACTACCGGGGTACTGATAAGAACGTAACGTAGGGGTAGAGGGTAGAGCCTTAGAGAACTCGAGAGATCCGAGCAAATCGTAGCGACCGGCGGTACAATCAGAGGCCGTCATTCATCACAGCGGCAAAACTGATTACAAAATCGAAAGGCTGAACCTGGGCGTAGATCGTGTATCACCATGCCTTCTGCACATTCCACGTTGTTATGGCAGAAAGACGAGGCTTTATCTCGAAGCGTCAGGCCCAACTTCAGAAGCCCTGTGCACCCTCTTGGCTTCGCCCCAGACTCTCTTTGGCAAAGGCACAGGAGCACCAGGAGGCGATTCGAAGTCAATGGTTGTCGAGATGGTGTCCTGAGTCTCCCTAGGGCTCAGTCAGTTACCTAAATAGTAGGTTACTGGGGTATACAATATTTATATATATATATGTATATATATATGGATGGTTGGCACCCTACTATGTAGGTAACTGGAGCCCTAGGGTCTCTCATCACTCCAATCTAGGAGAGTTGTATGCAAAACTCTGCATCTTCCGTTTACACTATCCTGGTCTATGCTCGGATTTCCCGGTGCGGTATCGGTGATGAACAGAGCGACAGGAACAAACCCCTGTGGGAAACCAACAGCATTGAAACTGCGCCTTATACAATGGCACGCAGCGCAGGGAAGCGCGAAAACGACGTGAACTTGGCAAGTGGCCGCGCTAAGGCACTATACACATGCGCCTATGGCTTTTGGTGCAAGCTTCGGTGGGACAAAAGATTACGGGCGACATGAACACAACACGGCCGAGCACAATGAATGAGCATGACGAACAGTCTGGGCAACGGCAGTCCTGCACTACCCCACGAGCGCGGCACAAAAACCATACAAAATGTCGGTGCGAAGCGTTCGGGGAGTAACTAGCTTCGAAATTGTCAGGCCCCAGGTTCCCAGCCCATAGGCACCACAGTTTGAAGACCCTTGGTAATTATTTAGGGATGCAGGGTTCTTAAGGCAGTCTGGTGATTGAAGGTGTCTACAAAAACGACCACACACCGATCCCGAGACGTCAACGCGCTGGGACCCCGGGGCTTGACACTGATGACTGCGCGAAGCAAAAGAACAACTACTAACACTAACACCGGTACAGTAGGAATGTCATCCAAGAAACGGCGAGGTCGACGAAGCTTGTGGGAGTGCCCTTGCGGTCCAGCTCCTCTTCCTGTGCGGCTTCAGGTCTTCGCTCTCTACCGCCCAACTAGAGATGCTCAACCTCGTTGGCTGCGACCGCTGCTGCTGGAGCTGTTGGTTGGACGTTGGTTGTCATTCTCGGTGTTCTGCTTGTGCTTGTGGTCGCGGTTGCTGTTTCCATATTGTGCTTGACATTGACATCGATAGCACAGCGGGTGATAGAGATCTGCACATGCAGATTGCCGGACGAGTCGGACATAGTCAGAAGATGCTGTGTCCCTGCCATCGGCAAACCCCTGTGACGTTCCTCTGACATGAACCAGGCATCTGTTCCCAGAAACTCCTGGCCCTGCGGTCCTCTGCATCATCATCTTCACCAGCGAGGAACTTCTGCACTGCTAAGAGGTGTTCTTGCTCCAAGTTGCTGACCTGTGAAGGCTCGGGGGCCTGATATGGTGAGCTTCATTCTTCCATGCCCTGGGGACTACTGTCAAGGGAGTGGCAGACTGTGCTTCATCGGTTTGACTTGCAAGTCGTGTTCATCAGTCTGTTCATGAGCATGAAGGAGGAACATCATGCATGGGACGCCAGCAAGGGCTGCTGGCCGATACAGCAAAGCAGTCCCAAAGCAAAAGCGAATGCCTTACTCTGCCCGTGACGCATCTTCCATCACGCTTTGGGGCAAGGGGGATTGAATCCAGAATTCGCCGGCAAGTTGCGGTACCCATGGCTTGCTCAACTGATGTCTCAGGCCCCAGGAGGTTTTCAAGCAACAAGTGCTCGTAGGGACGATCCTCCCGATGCGCTTTGGAACTTGCTCCGTAGCGCAGTCAAAACATGTCGGACATTCAGCAAACTAGGTCGCAAAGAGAGAGGAGCTGGCACTCATGCGTGCGTGTTAGTGCATCCGCACGGGCAAGCAAGTACAGTGCGTGTGTGTGTGTGTGTGTGTGTGTGTGTGTTTGTGTGTGTGTGTGTGTGTGTGCGTGTGCCTGTGCTCGTGTGCGTGTGCTCGTGTGTGTGTGTGTGTGTGTGTGTGTGTGTGTGTGTGTGTCCGTGTGTCCGTGTGTCCGTGTGTCCGTGTGTCCGTGTGTCCGTGTGTCCGTGTGTCCGTGTGTCCGTGTGTCCGTGTGTCCGTGTGTCCGTGTGTGTGTGTGAGAGACAGACAGACAAACAGACAGACAACGGACGGACAGACAGGCAGGCAGGCAGGCAGACAGAGAGAAAGAGGGAGAGGGAGAGACAGTGAACGAGCGAGAGAGAGTGTGTGTGTGTGTGTGTGTGTGTGTGTGTGTGTGTGTCCATCCCTGTTCCGAAGGCAAATCACTGGAGTGGATGCAGTGGCTGATCACCACTGTGTACCTGCTTTCGGATTAGCCAGTGGGCCCCCTGAGGCACTGGAGTAACCAACACTAGAGTGACAGCTTCACGTTTGCCACTGTCGAGTTTCCTGCATGGTTGCTGCAATCTGATCATTCAGGTGTGACTCAGAGCTGTGTTTGAGTGAGGGCTTGCTTCGAGCTGCTGACTTTTCCTGACAGTATGCACCGACAGATCAGACCTGCGACACGATGTGTCAAGTGTGCTTCACAACGGCATTCCCTATGGGCGCCGTGTCTCCCAGAGGTAGCTCTGGCGTTGACTTTCCCGATTGACTGTATAAGCATTGGATGACTTTCCCTGATTCTATATCCGTGCTTGCAAGCTGACTTTCTCAATGAGTCTTCACCGAATGCTTCTACCGAAACCTGAATGCTGACTTTCCCATTGACTGTCTATGATCAAATCGACTTTCCCGAATCTGACTTTTTCGTTGACTTGTCGCAGGTCTTTGGCTACAAATCGAGTATCTGAGCTGTACTTCTGAGTAGTTGCTGATCAGTTTGCCATGGATTCTTCAGGAAAGAGACGCAGTACCCGCACATCAACCCCCCCCCCTCCTCCCCCACCTCCTCCTCCCCCTCCATCCTCCCCCTTCCCCCATCTCCCTGTGCCTCCCCCTCCCTCTTCTGCCCCTGCCCCCGCCCGTGGTACCACAGCGAAGTGGATTCCACCCCCCCCTCCCCTTCCCCCTCCCGCCTTCCCCCCTCCACCCCCCACTCTTGCAGTTTGCCCGGCGCCTGCCTCATCTTCTTCTTTGCCGGTCCCTTCTGCATCCGATGTTGGAGCGAGGACTACAGATGTAACTCCTACTTTGATTGCTGCACGTGCTGTAAATGATCGGCAGATTCCACAGCAAGAGGTTCCCCCTGCAATCACTCTTCATGCAGACGGCGCAGGTTTCCGGTTGTCGTTTCGTTCGGTGGCTGATTTCGCTGAATACTCAGCGATCATGGCAGCAAACTTGACACATGTCCGAGGCCACAGAGATGTGTATGCTGGCCTCAACAATTTGCTTGACATTCAGCAGTCTGTTGTTTCTCAACGGAATCAGTCAACAGCATCTGTTCAGAGCCAGCAGTCAGCCATCACGTACCAAACGGATGAGTCATCCCAGCCAACAAAGCGACTTCGGCAAGTTCCTGGAAGTGAAGTTTCTCTCGTTGCAGACCCTAACAGCATTCGACTTCGTGCAATTTGTGATCAGATTCCTGGTACTCATGCAGATCGCGTAGGGTGGCAGCTCAGTGCGGACCAGACTTACGTCTTTCGAGTTAGACCCTTGCAAGACTCGTATGAGCATTTTGAGAATCGATCTCTTCTCAAAGGGCATGTGGAAGTTGAGTGGGAGCAAGATTCAAACTTCTTCGTGATTCCTGAACTTCGTGGGTTGGAAGTGCGAGATGAAGAAGCGAAGCTGATACGCGTGTATTCATCTAGCTTCAATTGGGTCGCATTATACCCCATGTTTACTGCTCTACGTCACTTGATCAGTTCCAGCCCTGGCCGTATGAAATCGGCATGTGAGATTTCGGCAAAGATACCGGCCAATCTTGAGTTGCAGGTTCCCAGCTCTCTGATGCAAAGCACGGCGGACTATCTGATCAGCCTGTTAGGTCTTCCTCCCCACGCTGTCAATTCGACAGCATTGAAGTATGTCTCTCAGGCAATTGCAGCAGCTGACCAAGCCGCAAACATTCATTCTGTGGAGCTTCGTTCTTTGTCGAGTTCGTGCAAGTGCTTGAGCATCCACTTCACCCACTTTGAGAGGGCCATGATCAGGTCGCATACTTCTGCAGCAGGGATTGCTCGTTCTCCTGTTGCACACAACACAACAGTGGCAGCGGCTGCATCAATCCTCCTTGAGGGAGCGATCCGACCATCTTGGTGGGATGCTAGTGACAGCAAGTGGTCCCCACCAATTTCCTTCTATGCTAGGGCTCACACTGCAGATGCAGAACAAGCACAAGAGGCAGCGGCCAAGTACGGTGGCATTCTGAGTGAGCGTCCGGTGTGCATTTTCGGACATGCATTTAATCGTCAAGGATCCCTCACACCTCCCCACTCAAGAATCCCCATGGGAGGAGTCGAAGGTGACCATTCCTGCAGCTACATTCGTGATGTTGCCCGTGCCAAAGATGGCAGATGGGTCTTTCGCTCTTCATGTTTCATCCCGGAAGCGCTTCTTGTTTTTTGGAGGGTCTGAGTGCAACATGCTGCTTTGACCGGCCACGTCCTCAAGTCTCTTCCGTTGTCACCTGCTTTGCACGTATACATGTGTCGAAAACATGCCAGTTAAGATTGCGAGCTGTGCCAGCAAGGGAAGTGCAAGTGTGTTGCAAGGGACGTGCAAGGGTACTGCAAGTGAGAGGAGCAAGTGTGATGCAAGAGTTGTGCAAGCGATGTGCAAGTGTAGCAGTTTGCCAGCAACTTGAGCAGGTTTGTTTGCCTACGGAGCCTTTTGATTCGAAGTGTCGTTAGCGATTCCGCGTACTCAGATTTGTTGATAGATCTGAAACCATGGCATGGAATGGGCAGTGGGACAACAGCACAGGGTACGGGAGGTCCCATCAATCGTGGGGTCAGCACCGCTATCAGCCGTACAGCTCGGGAAGTTGGACTGATCCCAACCTCTCCAAGTCTGCACCTGCTAGTCAGCCACCTCCACTTCCCCCGCCTCCTCTTTCTTCGGCACCTTCATCTTCGCCGTCTACTCCCATGCCATGTCATCAAGGTCCTGGTCTTGTTCCTGCACTACCGAATGGATGGGCGTCAGATCGTGATCATTATGATTCAACGGTGCTTCATGGGTTGTCCTTTCGTAAGTCCATCGAAGCCACCCCGTGGTCGCGGAAGAAAGGGATCGCAGGAAAAGACCCACTCAGCATTCCTGTTCAGGAATTCCTGTTTCATGGAGTTTCAGATTGGCGTCTTCGAGCATTGAGTCATGGCAAGTTTTTCAGTGTTGTGCCAGTTGCTACGGTTGCCGAAGCAGTGTTCATGTCGCAAGTGACGAAGAACCTTCGAGATCGCAAAGTTGACATCGATGCAGTTGCTACGCATCTCTTTCAGGCCGCTAATCCATCTACAATCATTCCCAACAAGAACACGGATTGTGCAGCTCTGTTTCAGCCGATGGTTGACAAGATCGTTCAGCTCATGTTTGACAACATGCCGGTGTCTGCAGGCGTCGATCAATCTCAGAAGTTTCTTCAAGTTACGGAAGAGCTCAATCGCCGCCGTGAACAGTTACAAGCCGCAGGACTTCCCGTTACCCCCACGAAACCCGCTTTGAAAACACAGCTCCCGGTTGCCTCGCAATCTAGTGCTCCGTGTCCACAATCCGGGACACCACCGCAGACTTGGGAGAGTGACCTCAAGCGTAAGATCGACAGTGTTCCTGCCGAAGCCCTGAATGATCACAAAGCCCGACTAAAGGGATCAGGAGAGGGGGACGTCGACAAGTGGATCCAGAGCTTCAAACGACCCCTAGGAAAGCGCTTTGTCGATTTTCAAGAACACATTGTGTCTGTCTCCAAGCTTGTGCAGATCAACTATGGAGGCAAGGAGAAAGCAAAACTGCAAGAACTTGCAGTAAAATTCGGGATCTCGGCGACTTTTGCATCTAGGATGGGCATCAAGAGTCTCTCTACGTGCATTGCAGCGGCAGCCTTTCAGGTTGTCTGAATTGCACACAGCCTTGCTTCCAATCAACTCTCCGTAAAGGAGATTCGGTCAGCACATGTTCTTATTACAGAGGTTGGCAAGTTCATGTCGTTTGTGCTTCAATTCATTCCGCATGTGGACAAAGTGATGGCCATTTGGTTGCAAGGTTTTTGTCATCTGATTCTACTGTTCCATTACTCCAGGGGTACTTCGCCAGAACAACGGCTGCTTGAAAAATTGCGCAAAGCTGGAGTCACGCCGTCTGATTACACGTTCACACGGTTCCAGAGTCCTTGTGCAGTTTATTTGAAAGCCCCCGTGTCCTGGAGTACGCGTTCTTCGTTCAAGCAAAGAGACCGATGGATGTATGTGGGAAGTACTTCAATTACTATTTCGAAGCGTGAATTCAACCGGCAATCCAAACTCAAGCAAGTTCTCCGTGAGCAATATGTTCAAGTTGAACCGGCCATTCGTATTTGGGCTTCGCTGGGCAGGTATTTCGACTTTTCTACGCTTTGTCTGTCTGTTCATGATGACTACAAACAAGCGTGGGTGCAAGAGCATGTCCTTATTGATCGATGGCAGCCCAGATTGAATTCACCGTTCATTGACCGTTTCTTCATTAAGTCTGCATTGGGATTCAAGAGACTCAGGCCACGTCCATCTCTCAAGAATGTTTCATTGTTTTCCAGACTTTGGGTCAAAGTTCGAAGACGTGCTGCTTCAACAAGTACTCCGATTCGATGTTTGATGGACAAAAGCCAAGCGTGGTCGCTCTTGTACGATTTGGCATCGTTGACCTCGGCATCTTTCTCTGCTGCGAAAATTGTCAGATCTGCCAAAGTCTCGACGTTAGAGTTGTACGCGATGTTCCGCATGGCCAAGATCATGGAGCAGCCTTTCAGATCTAGAGTGGTACAGCTGCTCAAGTCTGCGTTGAAGTTTCGTAACTGCTCTGTACCCCGACACAACAAGTCAGTCACTTTACCATTTCTGTCTCACCCCACTTTTGCTGCCCATGTCTCTTCTTTTCTGTCTCATACCATTCAGCAGTTCAAAGGCATTTGCATCCCGTTTCACCTCCCCTCTAAGACGCCGAGAGAGTCTGCTCCTCAATCGTTGGGCTCCATTCTTCACAATCACTTTGAGTGGGAGAAGAAGCTTGCTGATACAGCAGTTGATCACCTTCCATGCAGATGCCAACAATTTCAGCAGCAGCACCCCAATGTGGACTTGGTGGATGGACATGTGGCTACTGGACTTGAGACGTTGTCATTTCGCCAACCTGTTCTTAGAGAACTTGCTCAGGCCAACTCTAAATCCCTTATCTTCCCATCAAAAGCCAAGTACATCAAGGAGGCGACCTCTTCGTACAAGAGTTGGTGCAAGGCACATTTTATTCCCTTGCATACTCTTTCCATGTGGTTGCAGTTCATTCATTCTGAGTGGCAGCTTCACCTTCGCCACATGTGCTTATGCCCGAAATTCCAGGAGTGTCATGCGTTGCAGCTCAAAGACATCGTTTGTACAGATTGGGTAATTCACCTTGCTGATCACGAATCCACTCATCTCATGGTTTTTTGCCCCAGATTCTATTTCCAATCCTGCCATCGAGTATGGTCAGATGTCAAGGTGTTCAGCCCTATGCCCATGTCCGTTTCGTCAGCGAAGCTTTTTCTTTGTGCGCACGTCCCGTCTCCACTGGTTCGCAAGTACCCTTGGGGATTCAAGTTGGATGCCAATCTGCCTGTGGGACAGATTTTTCTCAAACGCAAAAAGGCCTTCAAATCAGGACGAACCATCATCAGCTACAAGAACACAGCCTTGGGCCCTATTCTTAGGGCAGCAGCGATTTGCATTGACCAAATGGTCAACACAGTATGGCCTGGTTCTTTGTCACGCAGTGTCCCACAGATTTGGCATCACATTCACCAGGTCTTCAGGCAGTGTCCGTTGGAAGTTGAACTTGAACTGCTCAATGACGATCTGGTCGGGTTCTTTAATTCAGTGCCACAAAGCCGTATTCTGGAAGCAGTGGAGATGTTGGTTCGTATGTTCACCGCAAGGCACCCTGATGTCAAATTGTCAGTGTGCATCAACGAGAAGAGCAAACACTTTCGTTCAATTCATGGGAGGATCTCTAATATTCGTCGACACTTCGATTGGAAGACCATCGATCCATTCGACTTGGTTACCATTGTTCGTCTCAGCTTCGAATGTGGCTTGTTTGTGGCGTTGAATCGAGTATGGAAGCAAGTTGATGGTACGTCCATAGGTAACCAAATCAGCCCTGTCCTCTCTTCCCTTCCAGTGGTGATGACTGAGCTTGGTTGGGCAGCAATGTTTCCGCAGATCTCGAGCTTCCCTTCTACGTTCCTTGCAAGATACGTGGACAATCGTTTGGTGATTGCACCCACCGAGGTGCATAAAACAGTGCCTTTTCAAGTCTTCAGCCAAGAAACCTTTTATGGCTCTCCGATTGTTCTTGAAGCTGTCGGTGATGGTCACTTTTTGGGATTTGATATTGATGTCCGAAACCGAACTATTTATTATCTCCAGCCCAAGTTCCTTTGGCAAGTTCGACATCCCATGAGTGCAGGCAGCGAACGATTGCTGGTGTCAGGTGCGAAGTCGAGAATCTCTCTTATCCGTAAGTACACTTGGCCAACGTGCCAAGCAGAAGTCGCCGTTCATACCTTTGTACGGTGGTTAGCGAACCTCGGATACCCATTTCGCCTGTGTGAAGCTTTGATGAAACGGTAAAAGCGGTTTGCAATCAGTTGACAGTTGACAGCAGACCTGCAAATGTTAGCGAAGTTGATACGTGTGTACTCACCTTGCTTCAATTGGGTCGACCGAAAGCGAGAGATTACAGTGACGAGCAAGAGATATGCAAGCGGATTGCAAGGGATGTGCAAGCGGATTGCAAGTGACGTGCAAGCGGACTGCAAGTGATATGCAAGGGTATGCGAGGTTTGTGCAAGTGCAGTGCAAGAAATGTGATTCTTGGCAGTGTCTTGCATGCAATGTGTCCGTTGTTCAGTTCCAGCATTCGGCTTTCAGCGGTACACGCCATGTCGGATCGATCCCGATCGCGTTCTCCGACTGTTTCGTGGCGATTTTATTGGGTGAAAAATCAAGGACCCAATGGCAATGAAACGTGGTGGAAATCTTGGTTTCCCGCCACCTCTCGCTGGATTTCGGATCGTCTGGCTGCTGACAATCAGTGGCACCGAACTTCTCAGACGACTTCTTCGGTGGACTTGAACCTCCCTACTGAGAGCGCTAATTCTTTGTCACCCCGAAAACGCAAGCGAGATGCATCACCGTAAGAGCTTTTATCATGCTGGAACAGCAGACGACTTGTCTGCTTAATTCGTTTTCCCAATTGACATTTTTGGGACACTCATCATTCCTGGATTAGAGCGCCTGCACCACTGAAGTGGAACCGTCTTTGCGCATTGCAAAACAGCGCGTAGGAGCGTTACGCTCGGTTTTATGTCTCTTTCGCCATTTCTCTCTCCCCTCTCTCTCTCTGTCTCTCGGGAAGCCGAAGGAGTTTTTTCTTGTTTACTCATGTGGTGCCGCCAGCCGTTTCCGTCTTGTTTTCTCGGCACACCGACATGGCTTCCCGTCAAGACAATGGGGTACCATATGACGATCTCCCTGATGATGCCAGCTCCTGGTCTTCGGCTTTCGATCCTCCCAAAGACTCGGCACCCACAGAGGTGGCGTCTTGGGTTAAGAAGTCCTCCAACAAGTGCAAGAAGACCAAGAAGTCCAAGAAGTCAAAGAGGGTGAAAAAGGACCGGTTACCAAATAAGTCTCCGAAGTCCATGAAGTCTAAGAAGGACAAACGTGAGCGTTCACCTGTTCCTTCTGAAGCAAGTGATATCACGCTTGGGGATCCGATGCAGTTTCACCGAAATCCTGCAGCACGGTTAAAAGCTTGTGCAAAAATGCTGATCAGAGCTAACCTCCGCTGTGCTTGCCATTTTGGGTATGTTGCACAGTGTCCCAACCGAAACGTTTGATTCTTTTTTGATTTGGTCACCGGGAGTGTACAGGATTACATGTCACTTGCTGAAAAACTACCAGAGCAAGAGTTGTGCCCTCGTGTCCTGGAGTACGCGTTCTTCGTTCAAGCAGAGTGAAACGTGAGCAGTTGCGTCCGTGTGCCAGTGTCACTGCAAGGGTATTGCAAGGGATGTGCAAGGGATGTGCAAGTGACGTGCGAGGGATGTGCAAGGGATGTGCAAGTGACGTGCAAGTGATGTGCAAGCAAGTGCTAGTGCTGAGCATCGCAGTGTTTTCGGCCAAGAGACGAGATCATCTGTGTAAGCAAGCATGCCGACGGTGCCACCTTCGGATCCTAACATCGATGAGTTCCTGAGAGCGCTCACTCATTCAGCGCGTGTGAGATTGCTCAACTTTGTATCACGACCACAACTTCGTCAAGCTCTCGTACTTCAGTTGACAGCTTTTGTGCGTGACGGGACAGAAAGAATGCTGCAGCAAGAGTTGCGTCGCTTGGATGAGAGGGATAGAGCAAACCTGCGTGAAGAACGTCCTAGCAGTAGCGGAGCTTCAGGATCACGTTCGTCCAGATCCCACCCCTATGCACCTCCATCCTCTCTGCCAACATCGAGGAGTACACCGAGTGCAGGGAGCGACAACCTTCGTCCAGTTCTGCACCTCCCTCCCTTCCTCCCCCTGGCCCTCCCCCTCTTCCCCCTCCTCCCCTCCCTCCCCCTCTTCCCCCTCCCTTCTTCCCCCCGCCCAGTACCAGTGCTCCTGTCTTTCCACCCCCGGTACCACTAGCAAGCTTGGCGCATCGTGTGTCTGAACCTCCTTTGGGGTCCAGTGCTGCTTCGTCGTCGGCCGCACCTACATCTTCAGCCGCGTCAGGTACTCCGATTAGATCCAAACCTATGCCTACCAGAAGACGTGTAGCACGCCGACGGCGACGCAGTCAATCGTCTGATCTTAGCTGAGTATGCCTGATGTGACAGGATTTCACTTGTATCTGTAACACATGCGAGTGCTGAAGTGAGAAAAACTGTGCCGTGGACGCCAGTGCTGAGAGTACTTGTTTTTTCGTGTTGTGGTACACACCAGAACAGTGTTGCAGCACCCTGCTCAAGTCTCGTTTCATTGCGCTAATGTCGAGCAACTCAGCGTGCGATCCGTTGGCACCTCTTCAACGCTGGATTTCCTACACACAACAGGAGCTGATCACAATCAGAGGTGAATTCCGTCATTTTCGCGAAGAAGCATTGTCCGTCCAGAAGATCCAACAAGCCCAACTCGACGTGCTCACCACACAAATCAGGGACACTGAGGCTCAGGTGGCGGAAGTTATGTCCGCCACCACAGAACTGTTTCAGAAACTTCAGAAGACCAACGAAGTGGTGGGGAACTTGCTGACGGATTTGAATTCTCTTCAATCTGTGACTACTCATTGCGTTAATTCTCTTCAACTTCAAGAAACAACAGAGTTGCCCCCAACACTTCCAGCAGAAATTGAAGTCTCAGAGTGAAACGAGAGCAGTTGCAAACAAGCGTCTGTGTGCCAGTGCCAGTGCAAGGGTGTTGCAAGGGATGTGCAAGGGACGTGCAAGTGACGTGCAAGGGATGTGCAAGAGTTTCTGCATGGGACGTGCAAGTGACGTGCAAGGGATGTGCAAGAGTTTCTGCATGAGCCGTCTTGAGTTGCAGCATTTGACATCCAGTGAAATTGTGTAGGTTGTCCATCATGAAGCGCAAGGCTCGCGAAGCCAATTTGCCTTGGAGTACCAGCCGCGACTACAATTTTCGGATGTGGGTTCGTGTATGCAGTCGGGCAACCGGACACGAGACTATTATTCTCCACATCCAGTTGTCAATCAACGATTCCATCAACGGTGCCAAATACCTTGTCGCGATGCAGCTTTGGGAGAAGTTCGGCTGGTGGCCTAGGTTGCACACCTTCCAGCTTGTACAAAACTTTCGTCACCTTCGGTTTACAGAACCTGTTACGACTGCTCAAACCCTCGAACCAGTCGACTTCGTCGTTACGGTATAAAAAGAGCCCACCTCCGTGTCAATTCAAGAGCAGTGACGAGCAAGGGATGTGCAATCGGATTGCAAGTGATGCGCAAGCGAATTGCAAGTGATATGCAAGGGTGTGTGAAGTCTGTGCAAGTGCAGTTTTGCTTCAAGCACTCGGAAAATTGTGTAGACCCCGAACACCATGGATTGGGCTGCTTCTGATGTGCTCGATAACGTCTTGATGTACGTGTTGCCGATCAGAACCAGAATCACATTCATTACCCGTCTCGATCCAGATGATGACTTTGAAGAGGCACAACCCATTACTGACACCATGGTGGCGTACACTTTTCTGCGACGTGGGATACAGGAGTTTCGGCTGTCCTCTTCGGCTAAGTGGACCATGGGTTTTCAGTCTCTGCATACCACCATCCGTTTTGCACAAATCAATGTCGTGGCATGCACCATGTTGAGCAGCCCGTCAAAAAGGTGGATGAGAGCTGTCGTAGGTCTAGTACAGGAGCGTTTGCGAGTGAGTATCGTGTCACTGGCCAGCGTTGCGTACCAAACTGCAACTCAGTGTTGCATGTACTTCGATGATGATGCGGAAGAAGCAGAAGTTGAATTGCACTTAGTGCACAGACTGCGCTTCCTGAGGTTTCGTAGCCCACTCTTCTAGGTGTCTTGAGCATAAGACTCTCCCATGAAATTCAGTGAAAAAGCAGCAAGGGATGTGCAAGGGACGTGCAAGTGACGTGCAAGGGACGTGCAAGGGATGTGCAAGTGACGTGCCAGGGATGTGCAAGCTCCTACAACGAGCCCAGTCGGGCTTGTGTGTGTCCATCCCTGTTCCGAAGGGTCGATTGTGTGTCATGCAGGGGGGCAAGGGCTCCAGTGATTAGCCTTGCCCAACGAAGCCAAATCACTGGAGTGGATGCAGTGGCTGATCACCACTGTGTACCTGCTTTCGGATTAGCCAGTGGGCCCCCTGAGGCACTGGAGTAACCAACACTAGAGTGACAGCTTCACGTTTGCCACTGTCGAGTTTCCTGCATGGTTGCTGCAATCTGATCATTCAGGTGTGACTCAGAGCTGTGTTTGAGTGAGGGCTTGCTTCGAGCTGCTGACTTTTCCTGACAGTATGCACCGACAGATCAGACCTGCGACACGATGTGTCAAGTGTGCGTGTTGCTGTGGGAAAATTTGCGTTTGTAAATATCTTGGCTGCAAGGTTATCAAGCCCAGTCCTTCACAGTAGGCAGCGAAGACATATGCCGGCGTCACAGACGCGGTGAGATTTGAGGTGAGAAGCCCCAGAGAAAGGGGCTACCAATTTCAATCACTCTAAGAGAGCCGCAGTTCAGCACACCTTACACAAATTTGATGGGAAGGCCCGTACAACCTGCATGCATAATTTCGACAACATGAGCTGACATGCGGCCCTTGACACCAAAAAAGGCTCCGAGACGAAGCATGCACAATCAAGTCTTTCAACCCCTGTGTCCCTGTAAACCCGACCTTGCAAAACCGATGGTAGCGAGCGCTGTATGGGCGGCAAGGCGTGACACTCTAGTGCAACCAAGGCGTAGGACCGCAAACAAATGAAGAAAAACGAAGACACAATGAACATGGCCATTGAGCCAACCTGCAACTGATGATACCCGTAGCATTAGACAAAGAAGTGCCTATCGGATCTCCACTCATGCTCTGTGCATGGCTGGTGGGGTAACAGACCCAAGGTTGACTGTCTGAAAATATCTGACACATGACGTGAAATAGAGTGCATATATGAGTTAGATAGCAGATAATGCATAACATGTAATATGTAATACAGGGGCCTGAATACTTTGAAAAGGTTTCGTACAGGGGTACAGTATGTACTACTTATTCTTCGGACCCCCAAAGCTGGCTTAGGGGTTTCAGGTTGTAGGTATTTGCATAACAGGGGCTGGGGTTTCACAGCGACCAATGCTTTGCTAATCTTGGTTCGAAGTCGAATCCTTCATAATTGACTAGGATAGAGTTCTTGCGGGGAGGAACGGTTTATCACTGCATCAACATAAGGGCTATGAAGGGACACCATTACTGCTTCTTCAGACCTTAGGGTCGCGGGCCTGGCTTTTGTAGTGTCCGCAGCTTTGTGAATCCAGCTGCGGTCTGTTGGGGGGAGTTGGTAGAAGGTTACCCAGAAATCTAAACAAGCGATGCTCCAGTCTGTTTAGAATCGAAAGGGCGGGGTCATCTTCTGGCACCCACTCCGTCACCTCCCAGCTTCCGAAGCTTTTGCGAGGGCCTGGTGGTTATTGGGCCCCACAAACAGCAGCCCAAAGGATCGAGCACCACATGCACAAAGCTGTCGAGCCTGAGGTAGTGGCTTTCTTCCTGCGCTTTGTGCCGCCTGAACGACACAGAGACTCCCATGTATACATAGAATGATGCTCTGCAGCTGCTGTACAAGATCTTAGATGCAAGCAAGCCCAGCCCAGTCGAAGCAGAGCCTGCAGACATCTCCACCTCATCCCCACCTGGCTGGGAGCTTCGAGGAATCCACTCGAACGCCATGGAAGGTCTGGTTAGGATTCAGGGTTAAGGGGTGGAAGCGAAGCAGGGTGTTCTTCCCCAGATTAATGGAGCTGTACATATGAAAGCTAGCGACATGTGGGGATGGTTGAGGTGAGTTTTGGGAAGCATGTCTTGGATTTTGAATCCAACCGACTTCGATGTAAGCTCTCATTGCGTTGTAGGAGAAGCAGAAACCATCTGAAAGAGATGAAACTGCTGTCTATCTACGGCGATGTTCCACCGCAGCACCGTCCTACAGAACTCGAAATCGTTAACTGTCATCACTTGCCTGTCATCGCGGTAAAGTGTTAGCAAGCAAAGTAAGCAAGATGCTAATCACTGCTGAAGACGGTGGCTTACGAATCGGGGCCTCGTCGCGTCTCTTTCTGGGAGCCACGCATGCGATGAAGGATCTTAGCACTGACGGCTCTACTATGATACTGCTGACCTCAAGCTGCCCTGGAGTGGCCAAGCAGAAACCCTGCAGCCCTAAATCCCAAACCGCGTCAAGCCTGTTGTTTCTGAAGGAGCTTAACACTGGCCGCTCTACTATGATACTGCTGACCTCAAGCTGCCCTGGAGCGGCCAAGCAGACACCTTGCAGCCCCAAATCCCAAACCGTGTCAAGCCTGTTGTTTTACGGCCATTCGCAAGCTCCCTGCCTGGCGGTATTCGCTTGCACCTTTGCGAGCGGTTTCCAAGGCACGTCAAAGGAAGGTGTTGGGGTTGGGCCAAGATGATTCTTGATCTTAATGATAGGTTTCTGAGTGAGGCATCTGGGAAGATCCCGTCAGCTGTACGTGGTCGACACATCGCGCATCCAATTTCAACTCCAAGGCACCAGAGCAGACGTCCCAGCGCATGGAAAAGCCTTGGGTGCTGAGAGTCGACTGCCATAAGCAAGCAACGCTGCTACTGAGATTCTTTTTAATTACTGGTGTCTCAGTCCGCGCAAATATGTTCGCAAAAACTTGACGTCATGAAAGTATAGTCGTGATGATCCGCGCGATCGCCGCGATCAAACACAACTATATTGGGTCTGCGATCGACAAATCGATGTGTGATCGAAGTAGTTGTAATCCTTGTAACAGTTGCAGTGGCGGCTACGTTGGCGCCGGCGGTGGTAGTAGTGCTAGCAACCAGTAGTAGTAGCAGTAGTAGTAGCAGTAGTAGTAGCAGTAGCAGTAGCAGTAGCAGTAGCAGTAGCAGTAGCAGTAGCAGTAGCAGTAGCAGTAGCAGTAGGAGTAGGAGTAGGAGTAGGAGTAGGAGTAGAGAGTAGTTAGTAGGAGTAGTAGTAGGAGTTAGTAGTAGTAGTAGTAGTAGTAGTAGTAGTAGTAGTAGTAGTAGTAGTAGTAGTAGTAGTAGTAGTAGTAGTAGTAGTAGTAGTAATCGTGGTAGTGGTAGTAGTAGTTGTGGTGGTGGTGGCGGTGGTGGTAGTGGTAGTGGTAGTGGTAGTGGTAGTGGTAGTGGTATAGTGGCAGTGGCAGTGGTAGCGCCAGCAGTAGCAAGTAGTAGTACTAGTCGTCGTCCTCCTCGTAATCGCCGTCTTCGTAGTAGTGATTGCAATTGCACTAATAGTAGTCGTTGTAGTCGGTGTATCAGCAGCATGAGCACTAGACACCGAAGCTTGCAACCGTACATGCATGTTGAAACTGTTTGATCTCTGTTCTATCCAACGGAACAACTGACTGCCTGCTTCTTCAACCATGAAACAACCTCAGTGTCAGTATCAGCAAATCCCTCTATATATACATATATTTCTAGATATCTGTTTATATGTCTATACATACAAATATGTATTCAGTACTGATACCCACAGAAACAACCCCGAAAGCTAAAGACGACATACTCTACGCAGGGAGAGGAGCCCCAGGTTCGCCATGCGGAGCGATGCTTCCGCATCTCGGGAGGCCTCCGAGTCTCAAGCTTCGTTCACGCTTTCTTGAAAGTCTAGGATTTAGGGTTCAGGGTTTTGGGCTCTGATAATTATGATGATACTGGTAACAGGGCAATCGTTTGGTTTGTCCAACAACTTTGGGGAGGTGTTTTCAGTTTTGGATTGGGGCGCAACATAGATGACATGTGTGGGAGTTTTGCACATTAAGATGTCTTCCGGTGCTAATCTGACAGTTGGGGGGTTTAGTTCCGCCGCACTGAATGTCTTCTAAGATGCACAACCTCATTGAAGACGAGCTAAGATAAGCAGCAAAAGCCAATATAGTGCTTCTCGGTACGACTGTTGTGATTTGCACGGCGCGACGACGGCCGCAAAGCCTGGACCGTAAAACATTCAAGAAGCAACCTCTCTAGGAGGTGGCTATGGACATGTAGGTTATTCTGATTTATTACATGGCCTTGCCTCATGTGTGGTAAGCACCAAGACCACGGAGGAGCAAAAACATCACATGAGTCAAGAGAGAGAGGCAGAGAGCCAACTTAGGCTTGTCCGACACAGAGCCACTGACACTCCATGTAGTTCAATACTGTTCAACATGTCACAGTTCCACATGCAGCCACGTTGTCCTAACTTTGCCAGATTCAAGATAGACGCGGGCATTCCATGGTTTTGAGGCAGGCGTGAAGACGAGGAATAAAAAAGCAACGAAGGCATGGAAGTTAACTCCCACCGTCCCTCCGCCACCTTCAACCGCATCCTACAGAATCCCAACGATGGTCTTTCCGGTCTGCGTTCAAGCTGCAGAAATTCCTCCCTGCTACCTAACACCCGACGCCGAACGGTTAAGGCGTTCAATCGCAAAACTTCGCAATAAGGCTCGTCAATTATTTAACAGTGTCTTTTCACTTCATTATGGCTCAACGCACGGATCGGAACAGTGGGAATTGACTCGCCCAAAAAAACCTTTTATGCGTCAATTTAATCTTGGCTCCAATTGTGCAGATGCAGACCCGCGGACGTACTGCAAGACTCTCCCACGCAAACCGCGTTGTTAAACAGGAAGGCACCTTATGTATAGTGACCTTCGGCTACTTATCGGAACTCTCTGCGCCCGACCTCTGCGAGCAGCTGGGCCTTCGTTCCTGGTGACAGGGGGGATGTCGGAACCACGTAACCAATGAACAGGTGGGTGTAACCACATACATATACATATACATATACATATACATATACATATACATATACATATACATATACATACACATATACATATACATATACATATACATATACATATACATATACATATACATATATGCTACACGTACATATACATACATGCACATATACATGTACATGTACATGTGCATAGTTTGCATGTGCAGATGCAGAAACATACACATATACAGCATCCCCTATACATCTACATCTACAATCTAGATATGCATGTACAAATACATATACACTATGCGTGTATGCACGTATGTATGCATGTATGTATGCATGTATGTATGCATGTATGTATGCATGTATGTATGTATGTATGTATGTACGATGTATATATGTATGTATGTATGTATACATATATATATATATATGTACTGCGACTGCCACTGCCACCGCGACTGCTACACAGCAACGACGAAGACTAGCACACGTCTCTAGCTGCTGTTTGAAATGACGACGCGGGATGACGCTATCTTGGAACAATAGTACATTTGTTGTTGCCGTTCTCCTCGTGTGTGACTCTTCTAGATGAACGGATGTTGAGCTGCTGGCCGGAGTGTTGGGTTTATGGTCATAGCTACGGCTGTCATTTGGAGGACCTAGCTTCACATAGCTTCTGGTGCCCCAGGCACGGACAACTCGCTCGGATGATATGGCATGAAGGCAAAGACAACGAGATGTACGGCTGTTCCTGCTAGTATATGCGAGGTAACTGTCGATGAACATAGCTGCAGCCTGATGTTCTGGTCGTCCGGGAATTGCAACTCGATTTTACATTCAGCCCAGCAGCTTTTCTCCGTGCTGCCTCGATTTCGTGCCCGAGTGTTGACGCCCGTCGTTGGGACGCCTGATGGATGGGCATGACTTGGGGCTTCTCCAACGCACCTGTTGTTTAGTTCCGGGCTTTGGCTAGTTGAATAATCAGGGAACGAACCACCAAGAGCACAACTGACACGGCTTCGTTGAACCGGTCCAACGAAGGGGGGAACCCTGCAATTCTACACTTAGGGTTGAGCGTAACCCCACGGATGGCATATGGTGCATTATATAGTGCTCTTGCAGAAAAAACACAGCTGCACAATGTGGCGGCTAGGCTATTGGATATCATGTCTTTGCTTGAACCTTTGACAATATCATTGCTCCAGTGCTCTTTGCCGCTGTCTTTTGTACATATATATATATATATGTATATATATATATACATACAGAAACGTTTTTGCATATATGTGTATTTCATTGACATGTTCTTCAACACTCTATGTGCTTGTAACTTCACACGCCGTCACAGTCAGGCACGGCTGGGAGCGCGGCAACGCTGGTTCCCAGTCCAAAGCTGCAAAGCATTGATGGCCTGCTACAATTCGGTACAACAGACAGCTACAGGCCTAAGAACACCTCTGGGGCTCAATGCCTCTTCCGGAACCCATCAACCGCAGACGCGCTAAGAACAGCTGTCGCAGTCTTGAGCTGTGGCAGCAAGCCACACAGACTCAGTACTGCAAAATAGCCCTTGGCCGTTCAGCTAGGTCCCAAGAAACCTGCGCTTCTCAGTACTGCGCCTGCCGCAAGTCGCCTCCACTCTCAGCGGCAAGAGCCGCGGTGTTCGCGGCACTAGATGGAAGGCCCTGGACGGTGAAAAGGGGGATTTAGGGCTTAGGTTTAGGGTTCAAGATTTAGGGTTTAGGTTTGGAACTCAAGATTTAGGGTTGTGCGTTTAGGGTTCAAGGTCTAGGGTTGAGAGTTGGGGTCGGGTGTAGGGTGACTTGGGTTCAGACCTCAGCTTGCCAGCTTGCCGGGAATGAGCTTGACAGTCCACGGGCTACAACAGAAACCCATGTCCTGGCCTGTGCAGTTGTCAGGCTGTCGAGAGCTTTCTGTGCAAAGGTCCTGGCCGAGCCGAGCGCAAGGAGCAGCTTCTAGCAACTTGGAGTTGAGAGTTTCAGCAAAGGTCTTGAACTGTCCAGCAGCTGAACTTCAGTCAGCGAACTGACAGATGCCTCGGCAACCCATCGAAGACGACTTGTGCCACGGCAGAGTAGACCACAGGCTGAAGAAGCCTGCTGAAAAACAGACACATGCGAAGCTGTGGGGCTTTTGGCCATTGGCCGTATGCTTCTCCATGTCGGACTTCCTGGAACAGTCCTGGTCCTAGCTGACTCGCTGCAACGCTATGCTTCTAACCACCGCCTGGTGATGATACGATGGTCGTCGCGCGAATCATTGAAGGACAGCCTCGGCGGGTGCATCCGAGGCCAAGAGCACTAGCAGCAGTGCGCCATGCTTATTACATCGTGAGTGATCTCCGTACTAGCATGCTCCGTGCATGCCCGGACCCTGCAGTTTTCTCCTGAGCTCCTCGCACAGCACGCTGAACACTTCCAGCATTTATCATCGCCTTGGCTTCAGAGCTTGAGTTGTTATGTCTTGCACGGTTGTCTTTTCAAAACAGGCCGGCAAAGGGTGCTGTCGGTGACCTGCCGGGACGGCGTGAACGTGAGAGAGGCCGATTTAGCAAGAGGTTCGAGCAGACTGAACACTTCGTTGGCGCCTGTCCTAGATGACGCCTTAAATGGGATGCTCTAGCTCATCAAGATGTCTGAATTCCCCGGCCCCGGCGTGGAATGTCTGGGCATCTGAAGCTTGCCATATGTACGGGCTTCGCATGCGAGTGCAAAAACACAAGCTGAATAACTCAAAGGTCATTGTGCGCAGGATGATGAAGGCGATGACGGTCGTTTCCGTGATGTCATTTGTTGCTCAGGGCCCCCAAGCTTCGGAGTTGCTAACATTCGTAACGGATCCCTCGCATACAGGCATGCTAGAAGTCATGTCCCAAGCTGAATGCGCACCGGGTTGGCAGATAGAAAGCTGAGACCCCATATCCAAATGCCCCCTGGTGGCGCTTCAGTCCTCGGTACCCTTGTTGTTACCCTTGCAGTCCCTCGGAGTCCCTTGCTCTCACTCGCGTGGGCGCCCTGCAACATCTTTGATCCCTAACCGGATTTCGGAGATTGCCCCAAATGCTAGGCAGGACGGAGATTCCCGTCCCGAAACGTCTCCAAGGCACTGCCAAGCGGTCTAGGAAGGAGGTGGAGCTCTTGCTCGCGTCACCTGAGGCACGCTCCCAGAAACAAGAACTGAGATGGTGAATTGTGCGCTACACGGGGTGCGACAGCAAGAAAAGGCTGAGATGCAAGATTGTTGGAAGTCCCGTGAGACGGCCCACCGAATCTGAAAGAGTCCCATTCGTTCCGAATGCGGGTCTTCACGATGCCGCGAACCACAAATACCAAGCTACGTAGTTCAAAGTTATGAGGCGAAGATGATGGAAGACTCTGGTCAGGAAGGCTTATTCTGCATTATGAGCAATGTGAGATTGCTGTTCGGCGGCGTTGCTGTTCCACAGCGTCGAAACCTGTATTGCGAAACGCCCACGAAGCTATCCGCACAGCGATGCACGTGGACTTACACTGCCTGGAGTCTTCTCCACGAGGGTGAATGGGAAGTCTCGCACCTGAGAGGAGAGAAGTCGCTTCATCAGCCTTATGGAGATTGGTATAGGGGCCTTAATAATCGGAATAGGGTTCTAGGGCCCATGATGCTTTACTTATAATAAGGAGCCCCCCATGACTTTGCTCAAACTGGCTTATAGCTTCATGACCTGCTATGACTGAGGGGTACGGCTTCCAGGGCCATGAAGAAATCTTCACAGGACTTTCCATGACCTCGAAGCTGCTAGTTTTCTGTGAGTACTCTTTACCGGACTTGTCGGACTTATCGGCATGCACGGGCCACAACAAGGCCTGCCCCGAGTCTCTGGAGCTGCCATGCCGCCATGCCAGTTTGGTGGTCCAAGTCCCAGGTCCTACAGCCGTATGTCTTGAATAAGCTCACACTGAGGATCTGCATTCTCCCGGAAGGGATCGAGTCCGGGAGAGACGTGATCTTGTGCTTTATGGAATCAGTCCCAATCTCTAATGTGCCATCGAACCCCCGAAACCAGCGCCCCTCGCATCCCAGCGGCCGGAAGGTCTGAGGAGAGTACCAAGCTTACCCGAGGGCGCCCGGAAGGAGCAGCCTCATTGGGGTGTCGGCTTTGAGGTTTAACTCTACCTAGGCCCTCGACTGTAGTAAACGCCTCTGTTGTTATAGCTGGGAGAGTATGACTTCTAGCGAGGATTTGGAAATTAACTTTATGATTAGGAGGCTGAAATGGAAACCAAGTGAGCAGAATTTGCGGTATGCGGTTTTGGTTATACGTGTGTATGTATACATAGGGCTCAGATCGCCAGCAGCGGCTGGATCCACTGAAGCCCCAGTGCCGAAAGAGGCACGTCCAACGGCGCCGCCATCGCCTTGCTGGCATCGCCGACTGAGACTACGGAGGTCTCAAGCACGTGCACGAGTCCGTGCAGCTAAGGTAGCAGGAGCTACCCCTCGACCAAGGGACCTTGCCTTGCTTGCCTCCCACCATTCCGGATCGGCCGGAGTGGGCATGGGCAAGACATGGAAAGCCAACAAGGGCGACAAGTCCGAGTACGGATGGCACAAGGACAATGGTGGAGCCTACTCGCTATGGCGTGGAGCATATTCCCCACGGGCGGCTCCATGGAAACAAGGCAAGCAGGATGGGAAGCAGACACCTTCCTTCCCAAGCTATACACAAATCGTCCCGAAAGCCCCTGCTACTGGACCATCTCCGGGCACACACCAGCCGGGTTCCATGCAAGCTCTTCAACGTGCAGTGACGGCGGCCAAGAAAGCCGAGAACAGGGTCCGGAAAATCACGACGGACCAGGAGATGAATGTTCAGCAGTGGAACCAGTTTGTCGAGAACATGAAGGCCAACTATGTACAACAGTATATCCGCCATCAGAAGGACCTAGCATGGTACCAGAACGAGCTCCTGGAAGCCAACCAACAACAGGAGGCCGCCAGAGCAGCGGTCAAAGGTGTTATCCTTGGGGAGGCCGAGATTGCTCCAGCGGCCACCGAGGTGGCCAGTGTGGCTGCGGCAGACTGGAACCAGCTACAGGAAGACTGGCAACGGCCCATGGAAATCGACTTCGATGGGATCATCCAGCGATCCATGGATGGGGCCACAGGATCGTCCGGATCGCCGAGACAGCGTACTCTGCCCAGCGAGCCGCCAACGGATGCGGATGCTCTGCGACAGCTGAGGCCGGAGCTTCTTCAACAGCTCCTTGGGCACTCGGAGGCGCTGGCTTTCCAACATCTGCAAGCCGCGAGGGCCGCCTTTGCCAAGGAGACCTCCGGCCTTCCACCTGGCACAGTGCCCAATGCTGCACGGCCGCCTCCGGACTTTGGACCTCCTGCAGCCCCGGAAGCGACAGACAAGCCCAGCCAGACATCCTGCCAAGAGACGACGAATGTGTTTGCAGGAACAGCGGGGGACAACACGGTTCGAAAAGAACATGGCCCTACTTCTCCAGTTCATCCAGGCCAGAGAGACCCAAATCAACAGAGGGTCCCTGCCACCGAAGCCCCACCGAGACAGGACGTGAAGACGGCCACCAAGCTGCCCCCACAGACAGGACCTTTGAGCACCAAGTCCCTTGGAGACAAGCTCGAGGAGAAGAGGCGCACTGCTATGCATCCCTTCGGCATAGCTCCAGGCGGTATGAGTTCAATGGCTTCGCAAGAGCTCCCGCCGAAGCCCCCGGATGTTTCCGTCTCCGACGACGAGGAGCTCAACCAGGCCGACGGCGTACCCTCTCCTGGCTTTGGACAGCTGGAGTGATTACATGTAGGCAGGCCTCCCGGAGTCAATCGCATTGGAGCCATTGTGTTGGCAGACTGGTGGCGCATGGGAGGTGTGAGATTTCTTGGGCGAAATCTCCACCTACCTGCACTTCCGTCGGTCAATGCCCTCACTGTGGAGCCTCTGCGAGTGAAGGCCGTGGAAGCCTGCGGTCTCACCTCAGTTTTGTAGGATGTCCGGACCCTGCCCATGTTGCCTTCGCCCTTGACAGTCCTTCTTTTCCCCTTGCGGCTAGAGGATCAACGGGCTGCCTCCTGTTCTGTCATCCATTGCCTGCTGTGACTTCCGGCCACACGTCGTGGTGCTCAGCCGACTCGGGGTCTTGGGTTTTGACTACCGACCGGCTGGACACTTTGTTCTCCTCTGCCCTCTTTAGCCACTGTCTACTTGACAGAGGTTTTTGGAGGGCCCCGCCATCACCGCCTCCATTTGTTGAGGCGCAGTGCTGCATGCCGAGAGCGCAAAACACTTGTATCGGTTGCTCTGGGACAGGGGCCTTGGCATGCACACCCCACTCCTGCATTTCTCTTGCCCCTTATAGGGCCCGCAACGACCAGTTCCGGTCGACATTTTTGCGCCTTGACTCTTGGTGCGAATGGTGTGAGCACCAATTGCAATCTGCTTGGGCACTCTTTGGACTTCTCCTCCTCACAGTTTTGACCCGCCTTGCTGGTCGTGCCACCGGCTTGCACAGAACTTCCATTGGCAAACTCCTGCTTGCCACATGCCCTCCCATGGGACCTGACATATGCCGCCCCTTTGTCGAGGTTGCCGTGCCAAAGGCCACTGTTCTGCAATGGCGTGCTTCGGGAAGGAAACGGACATGCTCCGGAGTACAGAGCAAGCTTGGCCGCATACTTCTATTCCTGATGTCCATGCTGTCTCTACCCCAGTGTGTCTGGTCAATGCCAGGTGACATCGACACAGCACAAGCCGTTACAGCAGCTGCACTTGCTACAGACTGCCCAGGCTTCGGCGAAGACAGTCCTCATACTCCACCCGGGAGAGACAGACACGAGCATGAGCTTGGATCACCGCAAGGAATAGTCAGCCATCCTGCCGACGAGCTTCAGATTCAATGTGTGCTTTTTGCCCCGGGCTTTCCCACACAATCTGCTCAGGTCAAGGCCGCCTTCCCTGTTCAAGCCGCTGCTTTACTCCAATCAGTTGTTGCTAAACTTGGGCCTAGTAGAGCCTACTTTGCAGCAGACGTTGACTTCGTAGAGCCACAGCTTGAGGAGGGATACATATCCCTATTGATGGTGCCCCAATGGACGGCGCATTCTGGAACCGCCACAGTGATCTTCGATTTTTCTGCAGTTAGTGGCCCGGTCTATGCGGCCATGATTGACCGGAGGCCTCCCTTTTCGGAAATCGTCGATCATGCAGAGAGACATACCTGCCAACCCTGGGATGCCTTCCAGACCGGTGGTACCACACCACTCTGCTCCACGAGACCCATTCACCTCACGACTGGGGATACCCTAAAATTCGTCGATGTGTATGGGCAGCCACATTGGCAACCCACCTCCACTGCCAGTCTGCGAGACAGGGATTTCTTGACTGCTGACATCCGTTGCATCGTCAGCGAAGAGGTTTCCGACCAATGGCTAATTGTCGCGCCCCAGGTCCCCAGGCCCATCTTTCACCAAGGTGCCTACGACGAAAGCTTGGAGGCCCACGTTGCCTCGGCACTCCATTGCAGACCAGAAGCACTTAGGCTGTGCCGTCCCGACAGACAAGGCATGTCAGCCTATGTCTACCGAGGTTCCCTCCTTGCTGGACTCGTCGCTGCCCGACGAAGCACTGTTGATACAGACCATGCTGAGCTACCGGGAGCTCTTGTCATACTCGATCGACGGCCCGTCGGCCAGGAACCCACACTGTACTTCTCCAGAGCTCCTGCAGCTGGGGATCAGGACATCGTTAGATTCCTCGACCTTCACCCTCCCTTTGGGTTTAGGCCTGTCCTTTGGGGTCTCCCTAAGATAGGGAACTCCTTTGTAGTGCATCATGGTGGGGTCCTGCATGTTGACTTCGCACCACAAGACATGCCTGACTCTCCGCAAGAACCTGAGGGTATCCATGAGGTATCTGGTGCGGTTACAGCTAGGAACCCCTACCACGCACCGGGTGGCTGCCAGGGGGTTCCCTGGCAACGAACGGGCGATGCTGCACGGCCCGTGCTCCCGCCAGCTCGCTACGACGAAGACGCCATCACACCCGATCCCACCATCTACGAGCGAGAGCGTCCGGTCGGGGTGCCACCCCCCACATTCCTGCATGGGCACTTCCTTGTCTTTGCTCCCAGGTATCGTGCTGAAGTCCTTCCTCTCGTTCTGAGAGCCCCATGCGACCCAGAAGAGGCATTGCACGAGATCCAAGATGCGCGTAATGAGGACCAGTCACTCTACTTCGATACCCTCCTGCCAGTCGAGCCGCAGCCGGACAACAGGTTTGCTTGCGTCCTTTCCTTGCCTGAATGGGCTGCAGAGAGATGCCATGTCCTTCTCGATCTTCGGCAAGTAGACGGCAGGCTCTTCAGTATCATTGTACCCACCCGGCTCACGCGAGCCTCCCTACTTGCAGCTGTAGAGATCGAAGAAGACCCTAGACTGCGCATCTTCTTAGCGGATCGATTACTCCCGTACGGTAGTGACATAATCCCAGAGAACGGAGGTCTGCTCACATTTCTCCTTGGAGGCCGTATACTGGGGCCACTCTATCCCTTCGAAGAACTTCTCGGGTCAGACAGGAACTGGGCAACGCCTTGCCCGATGTACCCAGGTCCCGTTCGTTCTGCAGTTCTCGTGCACACTGATTCGGTGCCTCGGGTCATTTCATACGAGCCTAATCCGGCGCACACTCTTCCTGAGCTCCGCCGCTTCACAGCTGAGCTCCTTGGCTACAGTCTCCCCGACACAATTATGTGCCAATCTAACCCGGCCATCGAGGATGTCGAACACATTGGACATACTTGCAAAGCCCTCTGTGTAGCCACCCAGCGTGCACATAATACTGCACCTGTTGCCGGCCAGGCCAGGCCACAGATTGTCATCATCGATGCCAGACCGATCCTCCGGGATATAGAATGGGTGCACGCCGATCAAGGTGTGCTGGACTACGATGCTTTGTGCGCTCGTTTTGAACCTGCCGCCCCGTCTGGATATGCTGTCAGCATCAAGGGTGGCAGGCATGAACTACGCACTGAGGGCACCTATGTCCACGTTCCGCAAGCAGGTATCCTGGTAGTGCAGTTCGTGCATGACCTCCCTGAGGACTCCCCTGGCCCTAGTGGGTCGTCATCTCAGGAACTTGAGGGGGAAGATGAGCAGGCGGAATCAGAGTCTGCAAGCTCTGATTCTAGTATGTCCTCTGCTGCCAATGGAGCTACCGAAGACCGTCGCGAACGAAGCCGCTCACCCCGACGCACGGATGGTGCTGCTGGCCATGCCATTCTATCCCCTGGCATCATTGCTTCCCTCTTTGGGGGCACCCAGCTTCAGGTTGTAGTTGCCTCCAATTTCCCTGCCACTCTTGACCCGAAGGGACCGCTGTTTGGTAACAGCCCTTTGCCTGCTTCCTCGTTCTCTGGGGGTCTATGGGATTTACACCTTGGGGTTCTCAACTTCAAACTTTTGGGTGACCCTGGTTCCTATAGTGTCTCTCAGTGGCATGAGAATCTGCCCACCTTCGGAGCTGGTAACCAGGCACAAGTCAGCTGGACTTACTCTGCCCCCTTTGATCATCGGGAACCCCTTGCAACTGACACCACCGGGTTCCAGGATGAGCTTGAACAGGCAGCTGAGGACCGACGCCTGTTCTTTGTTGTTGCAACACCTGAGTACACCTTGTACCAGACGGAAGTTACCCTCACCATTCCTGCAGTGCCCCCGGAAGCTCTTGCTGCTGTTCGGGCTGCACGGCCGACAACGGAAAGGCGCCAATTCCCGATTCTACATCCGGCGAATCCTCAGCCCATTGCCGGCTGTGGACTGTTCCTTGCAGAACCTAGCTGGGGTCCCCAGCCACCCACTATCTGCTTCGACACCAGACTTGTCGACGGTCGCTTATTTGCAAAGAGCGGGCGTTCCTATGCCGACCGATTTGCCCTTGTGCATGCTGCTGGGCTGTCGGCTCACCAGGACCTTGACGTATATGTTGGATATGACAGTGACCCACTTCCCGACGGGGCAGAGTTACATCTCACTTCCGGTGACACCATTAGGATCATGCCTGCTGGCACTCCTGCCGAGCCGCCTGTTACACTTGCTGAATGCCTTGGCAATCCAACTTGGTGGAGTGTTGATCCCTTTGCACTGCCCCCGTGTCAGGTCGCGGCATATGGTCTTGTCTTTGATGGTCAGACCATTCTGCATGAGACTGATGTTACCTGTCCGACCAGGTATAAACATCAGATTGCTTCCAGCCTTGGACTCCCAGTTGGCGGATTTATGCTCTGCCCAGCCAACCCCCGAATCACAGACTGTGTTGTTGCGGGCTGTCCGGTCAGGGCCGTTATCGGTGTTGGTGAAAGAGACCATGCTGATTCCAATGCCTTCTGTGTTCTGGTCGACTGCCGACCGCTGCGTACTGGCTGGTTCACAGTTCCCTTCAATGAAGGACGCGTTGACACATGGGCTATCCTTGACATCCTTGATGGACACGCGCCCAGGGGCTGGCGCGCCGTTTTCGTTGGTCACCCGAGTTCCCAGCGCCATGCAGCCGTCCACCCTGGTCAGGTTCTAGTTGCTGAATTTATTCCCTCTAGAGCTGCGTCCTTGCCTTCAAACGCTTCGGCCAACTTCGCTGGAGTTTCTGACATCTCGGCGCCCGCTGCGTCCTTAAGCGCAAATGATCGAGATACTGCTCCAACTAGTCGAGTTGCTCGCAGCGATCCACTCTCTGACTCAGCACCTTCAGCCACTGCCCATGCTGCTGGTCCAACAAGTGGACACGGTGGCGACGATACTCCTGAGCCACCCTCCTTCGCTGAAGCAGTCTTTTGCATCCTCGGACAACATTATCAAGTTGAGGTCGTTCGTGTGAGGATTCCGCTAGGCATTGGGACTGCCGAGGTCCTTGAGGCAGTTAGTGCTGCCAGAGATCCAGCCATCCGTAGCTATCTGCCTAGGGTCGGCCATGTTCCCATTCAGTCCCTTGACGGGGTTGCGGTTTTGATAGGTCTCCCCCTTTGGGATCCCTCGGGTGCCTTAGTTGTACTTGACAGTACTACAGCTGACGGCCAGTTTCATGTTGCACAGCTCCCCGGCATTGTGCAAAGAGAGGGCTTGCTCGTCGCTGCGGGCTTTCCGCCACAGTCTGATCTGGAAGTCTATCTCAAAGACATTCCGTGGCCCATTCAGCATGGGACAAATGTAACTGTCAGTCATGGGGACATTGCGATTTTTGTCCCACCACGGCACACGCACTTCACAACGACCACTTTGTCCGCACTTCTCAGTTCAGCGGAACATTGGGATCCCTCGTGGACCCCCACCCTCTCTATGCAGGAGCACGCCTGGGTTCTCGGCCCGCAGGCGGCATTTTCTTTCACCATTAACCCTGCGCGACGAAGCTCCTTGAAAAGGGATCTTTCTGTAGCTGTTGGAGTTCCTGAGGCTTCCCTCACTCTGTGCTCGCCTGAGCCTCTTGCTCCTGCCTACACCCACTTTGGAGTTGTCCAAGACCTTGTCGTCGCTGCATTGACCCCTGCTCTCTACACGCTGCCACAGGTTGACCGCCATACCGTCTGCTTTATCGATGCCAGACCCCTCCTGCTACGAGTGGAATGCATCAGTGCACCGGGAGGCGTTGTTACATGTGCCAGACTCAACGCCCAATTTGCCAGCCGTTGCCCGACAGGGTTTGCGTTGTGCTACTTTGAACAGGATGGTTTCGTGCACCATGTCACGCAGGATATTTGGGTAGAGGACCTTGATGTCCTCATCCTCACCTTCTTGCCATGCAGCTTTCTTCCTGACTCGACTTCAGGAAGTAATACACCGCCTCCTGACGGCCCACCGTCTCATGATGCTGATGGTTCAGATGGGCACCAAGAAGATGGAGACTCCGCTGCCGCATCCAGCCACTCTGTCTCTGCCAGCATCTCAACAGGGCACGACGCTGGAACAGGGGGCTCCCGGCGTTCTGGTTCACAGCCGGCTGGGGCGATTTGTGCCTGTGGAGTCGCATCCCAAACCGCAGCCTCTTGCCCCAGACTTAACTGTTCAGATGTCCTTAGGTGGAGACCAATCACCAGAGAGAGCCGTCCTTCCGTCATGTGGAACTGGGTTACTTTTCAGCACGCCCTTTGGAGAGGGCCGCCTGGAGACACCTCTGATGATGTGGCCGGTTTCTTTCGAGTGTTCCTGTTGAGTCTCTACATCGGATACTTCCTGCTAACGTGCTGCCTGTGGGCACTACGTCGCATGCCTTGGCTCTGCGCCTTGGCCCTTCTTCACATTCAGTTTAACTCCTCCTTTGTTGAGTCAGTTCAACTTTCGGTTGTTGACAAGACCGCACCTGTCCAAGAAATCAACGGCCAATTCGGACAAGATGTTATCCGACCAGTGCCTACGCCATGCCGCAGTCATGCACCCTTTGTTTCCTTGCGTGCTCCCGTCTTATCTGATGTTGCTGAGCGGGATAGCCTGGCGCATGATCCGTCTGGAGAATGGGAATTGGACTGTGAGCTGCCATTTCGCACCCTGCTTGAATATAGCCGAGCCGAAAGCCAAGACTACCCGCTGTTCCTTGCTTGGACCTTGCTGGAGGCTTTGCTTGAACATCAGGCTCCGGGACACGGTGTGGCCCTCCCAATCGCCACCACTCAACCAGATGGATTAGATCACCAACGCCCTCGACTTGGCAGACCTGAGCCTCTGCGACTTTCCTCACACCTACCAGCCTGCCAGACCTTTGACCTCTCGGTCGTTTCGGTTGATATCGGCACAAGCCTTGACCAGGTCATGCGTTGTATCTGCCCAGGGTCCTTCGACCTCAACCTCACGATTCCTAGTGCCGTTGCCATCCATCCCGCTGCCCAGTCCCTACTCGATCACTGCAACACGGATTGGTTAAAGGACGTGCAACTCCTGCCACAGTGTTTCGACGCAGTCACTGTCTTTACGGATGGGTCCTTTGACGGGGATGTCAGCTCTTGGGCCTGTGCCGCTTTCGGGTACAGGGGCCAGGTAAACTACTTCCTGGGATGGCAGGCCGGCCTAGTCCAGGTCTCTGATCTACACCCTGCCTTTGTCGGGGCACCTGCACACTCTGCCCTAGCAGGTGAATACACGGCAATAATCTGGGCAATTTACTGGGGCATGCAAGTTCCTGCCTGCTCTTCCCTCGAATACCATGCCGACTGCCTGTCGGCACTTCAGCAAGCCAATGGAGCCTGGGGGTGTAACACCGACTACCCCATGATGCCGGCTGCACGTGCCCTTCTCCAACTCCTGTGTGCTGTCCAGCCTGCCTTCAGTGGCTCCATTAGCCACGTCAGATCCCACCAGGGACAGCCGGGCAACGAACTTGTTGACTCGCTTGCCAAATTTGCGGTCAGCAATAGGACTCAGCCGACACTCAGCACCCAAGCCCACGGCTTGGCTCAAGCCATCAGAGACGGATCTGTCCAATGGTGGTGGTTGATCTACACTGGAGCGGCAGAGCCACAGGCCTGGCCCAGCTTTCAGGGTGCATTCCTCACTGATCACAGCAGGTTTGCCGATGCCCAACCCCCATCGACATCCGAGGCCAGTGCTTGGTTCGGATTTCGTGAATCATCGCATACACAGCCAGACCGCTCACAGCTGCTTTCGCTCAGGTTGCTCACTGTCAATGTTCAGACTCTCAATGATTCCTCAGTCCCAGAGGCTGAGGATAAGGGGTTTAAGGGTCGAGCCGGTTTCCTCCGCGAACAGCTAGTTGCGCTAAATGTTCATGTTGCCGCCCTCCAAGAAACGCGGGCTTCGGCCAGTGACACGATCACTTCGAAGTCGCACATAAGATTCTGCTCTGGAAAGGACACTGCCGGCAACCACGGTGTAGAGTTGTGGTTTAGTCGTCTGTCCCCCTTCCTGTCCTCCAGGGGCGTTAAGTCTTTCTTCCAGCCGGGAGATTTCATCGTCACCTTTGCGGACCCCCGCACGCTCATTGTGAGATTCGCAAGAGGAGGAATCAAGATCTTGTTTGTCTGCGTCCATGGTCCCACTACCTGTGATCCACAGCGTGACTTGTGGTGGGTCTCGCTCCATGAGAGGCTACATCGTTTCAGTGAGGCCCATGAAGTAGTGTTGTTAGGTGACTATAATGTCCACTTTTCGCTTGAAATTCCGGGCCGAGTTGGCAGCCTAGTCCTGCCAGGGACAGGCACAGTTCCGTCAGGACTCCACCGGATATTGCACACACAGGATCTGTGGATCCCTTCGACCTTCCCGGACATTCATCATGGACCCTCCCTCACGTGGATTTCCCCGTCTGGGTTATCCGGCTCCAGGATTGACTTTGTTGGCATACCATGTACGTGGGTAGCGGGACCACGAGCATCCTGCATTCAAGCTGAACTCGACTGGGGACAGGCGCACACTGACCACTTTGCGGCTCAGGTCGATGTGTCGTCACTTGTCAAAGCTATCATCCCGGGCCCTTCCAAGTTTAGGGTTGACAGGGAAGCCATTGGCACAGCAGAAGGTCAGGAGACTCTTGCACAGGTTTGGCGCCATGCACCCACCGTCCCCTGGTCAACCAATGTGCACAGACACTGGGCGGCTCTGGAGGCCTATCTTCAGACAGCACTACCCAGGGCATTCCCCAGTCAAAGAGGGCAGTGCCGCTCCTCCCATTTTAGTGAGCATACCTGGCAACTCAGACAAAGACGCGTCTGGCTACGTCGCCAGATACTCCGATGCAGGGAGAATCTCCTCCCCCCGGACACCAGAGCACCCTTCCTGGCATGTCGCCTGAGGGTCTGCGAGCTCTCCAGCGCCTTCCTTGTCATGGGTCGACAGCGTCGGCTTGCGAGTTTTGCCCAGGAACTACGGCAGACACGAAAGGCCCTCAGACAGGCTGTCCGTAGAGATGTCCGGCAAAGGATCACCGACGTCGCCACTGAGGCGGAACATTGCGCCACGGCTGAGGCTGTGCGTCGCCTCAAACCCTTGCTTGGGCCACCCAAGAGGAAGGCCCGAACACACAATGGACTTCCTCTGGTGCTCACCTCCACCGGTGTACCGGCCGCCACCAGCGAGGAAGTCGAGGATACTTGGATCCAACACTTTGCCGGCATTGAGGACGGCTGCAAGATCCTCCCACAGGAGCTCGCTGCGAGCTGCATGCACATACAGGCGAGCCGGGATCTTGACTCTCTTTTGTTCTCTGCGGCCGATCTCCCGAGCCGCATCGAGCTCGAAACGGCCTTACGGGACACTTCCACAGGCCGAGCTGCGGGCCTTGATGGTGTACCGGGAGAAGCCCTCCACTTCGCCGTAGCCACGGCCTCTAAGGTTCTTTACCCCCTCCTCCTTAAGACCAGCATGCGCCTAGCAGAGCCGGTTCAGTTCAAGGGCGGGAGTCTTGAGGCGGCCTGGAAAGGCAAAGGCTCGCCCGCGCTGTGTGCCTCGCATAGAGGAATTCTCATCTCTGCTGTGACAGGGAAAGCCTTTCACAGGCTCCTGCGTTCCAGATGTGTAGGGCCTCTTTCCTCAGTGACATCCCCCCTGCAACTTGGGGGCCTGCCTTCGTGCCCTGTGACAGCCGTTTCACACGCCGTACGGCTCTTTGTTGCTTCCGCAAGAGCAAAACAACAGTCCTTCGCCATCCTCTTTCTTGATCTTCAAGAAGCATTTTATAGAGTGTGCCGGCCCCTACTGACTGGAGCCCCACTCTGCGACGAGGCCATCGCCAAAGTCGCACAGACCATTCGTCTCCCCACAGGGGTCATGCACGAGCTCCACCTTCACCTCTCCGAGAAGTCCATTTTCGAGGACAGTGGGGCCAGCCCTTGGCTCTCTCAGGCCATGAGCGAAGTGCTGAACTCGACATGGTTTCGGTTCAAAGCTGGACCTTCCTTGGTCCAGACCGGTATAGGGAGCCGTCCGGGCGACAATTGTGCAGATGTCATCTTTTCCTTCCTATTCTCCCGAGTCCTACGGGAACTCTCGCGAGACCTTGTTGACATGGGCTGCCTGACCCACTTGCCCTTTCGAGACTCTATGCAGGGTGACATCTTCCCAAGTCGGACGTCTGAGGCACACCCCATTGACATCATGGACGCCACTTGGATGGACGACCTTGCTCTAATGATGCTGGCGGACTCCGCTGAGGCTGTCATAACGAAGGCTAGGTACGTCACAGGTGCTTTACTCGATGCTTGCCTCTCAAGGGCGTTGTTACCCAACCTCGCTCGAGGTAAGACAGAATTAATTATCGTGCCCTGTGGAAAGGGATCCAAGGCCTGCAGAGCCGCCCTTTTCAGGGATAAGGACCCTTCTGTCGAGATTCCTTCCCGTCTATGGCCACAAGCCCGTGTTCGGGTAGTGCATTTCTACCGCCACTTGGGCGGTGTCATCCATTTCTCGGGTGACGTTGCTCGAGAGACACGCTCTCGGGTTGGGATGGCCCATGAGGCTTTCCAAAAGAGGAAACGCCAGATCTTTGGCTCTCCGATCATACCCAAGACTGCCAAGGCTACCCTCTTCAATTCCCTCATCCTTTCCGTTTTACTGCACGGTGCCGGAACATGGCCTGCACTACGCCCTGCTGCTCAGTCGGCACTTAGTGCAGCCTACGAGCGGATGGCCTGCCATATGTGTCGTCCACACTGGGACTTTGATCAGGCCATGCACGCAGGTCGTGACCAGGTACTTGCCTTCCTGGGACTCCCGTCGATGTATGTGCTTCTTCATGTGCACCGCTTGAGACACCTGCTGCTGTTCGTTAGACTCGGCCTCAAGCAGCTGTGGGCGCTGGCCCATTGGGAGGAGGCATGGCTCGGATCAGTTCGGGAATCCCTCAGTTGGTTGTGGCAGACTACTCGGTCCTCCACGGACACACGTCGGTGGACCGAAGTTTGGCCAGAGTGGTTGACCATGATAGGGTCGGCACCAGGTCGCTGGAAAAGCCTGCTTCGACGGGCTCAGGCCAGAGCTGTCCAGACCGAGGCCTGGCAGGCGGCACATCAACAACATTGCGCCCTTCTTGTTCAACAGTTGCGTCTAAATGGGGCATCCCTGTATGGAGTTACACAGGATCGCCTTGACTCCGCCCACTGCTGTGCTTTGTGTCGTACCACATTCCCTTCCAAGCAGAAGTGGTCCGTCCACGCCTTTAAGTGTCATGGTCGACGCATGACGGGTCGGGGTATTCTCCCAGGACTCCAGTGTCAAGCATGCCTCCGCACATACAGCAACAACGTCAGACTTTGCAGACACCTACGCTATTCCCGGTCATGTAGAGACAAGCTCCTCTCCAGTGGCTTTGCTTGTGAGTTTGAACCGGGGGTAGGGCACCGCAAAGTTGACGACCGGATGGCCGGACTGTGCCCGGCCTTGCCAGGGAGTGGGCCGATCCGACAATTTGCTCAGACCCTCGTCTTCCCACAAGAAGATTGTCCGGTTGCGGAGGTTTGGGATTGCATACTCCACCTCGACTTTGATGGGCCAGTCGAACTTTTGTCGGATTCCGTACTTTGGGATCGCCTCCGCATTGCATTTTCTTGTGTGTGTGCACCGACAGACCGTCTACGAGCGACCGCTCAGGCATGGCTCGAGACACTTTGCTCGTCTGGGGGTCCTGAATGTCTAATCACCTGTGCTGAGTGGATCTGTCAAGCCGACATTGTTCAATGGCTTGTCCCGGATCCTACCGCTGCCCAGTCTGTCTTCCGTACATACAGGGACGCGGAGTGTGTGCTTAGTGTCATCGACACAGCCCCGATCTGCCTGGACTCTCCTCTTCGGTCTTCCCCTGATCACACGGTTGTCTGGGTCCACCCTGACTCCCCTTGGTGCGTAGTCTCCCGAAAGGAGTCCGGCCTTATCGAGTTCACCCACACAGAGTGTCTGGAGGCCTTCCGTATCGGCAAGCTACCCTCTTTCATGGAGGGGCCTTTCGAGGAAGTTGCGTTTGTGGTTGATCTCCTCGGCCTCCACCTTCTCTCAACTCCGTCCTGCCCTGACTTGGGCATCTCGACGTTGCGTGATGACTTGGAGGGCGCCGTCCTTGGAGCCGACCTTCTTCGCTTCTTCCTGAAGCTTGCCTTGCTCCGCATACCAGCCCTACTCCTGGTGCCGTCTTCAGCGGACCTCTGTGTCCAGTCTGTCTCCTCGCTGCGGGGTCTCTGCAAGCGTGTCAGAGGTGACCACTGTGTCATCTCCACCTGCGACGACCTCTGCGGCCTTCTCGTTTCACCATTTCCCAATTAATGCAAGCCAAAGGGCTGCAGCCTAACAGGAGCCTGTGCCCCAAATGTGAGAAATGTGAGTATGTATACATATATATATATATACACGTATATATATATATATGTATCTATATATACACACACTCACGTCACTATCTCTCTGTCTCTCTCTCTCTCTCTCTCTCTCTCTCTCTCTGCAAAAAAATGTACATGTATACTCGCGTTTTGCAGTGGGGGAGTTTAGGGCTGTGGATCGTGTGCATGACAGGGAGCACCAGGCAAACAGTACCGTTTGGCCCGGGCAGGTTCTCTGCACGAACCGCGAAGTCTCAGGTCCAAGTCTTGCCCTACACCCTAAACTTGTGTCCGGAGATCACACTAGTGACTGAATCCTAAACCCTGTAGCACAAGCCTAGTTCGCCCAATCAATTCCGAAATGCACCGGGTCCCCAGCTCCGCCACCATTTAAGCGGCTGTACCTCGAAGGAGCGTCAGTCAAAGACTTGGGAGTCTTGGGCTTGGGGCCCCAGGGTTTAAGGTTTGCGGCGGGGAGCAAGGTCTTGCGACGCCGTGTGAAAGATTAGTAACACGACGGTGCTTTGGTGACTTGTTGAGCCCGACCGATGAGAGCAGACCTCTCCCGCAAAGGACGGGATACACATGGACAAGTCCTGCAGCACCACGCTACCTCCTGTGTACTGATTTTTTCTACAGGCCAACCCAACCCAAAAGTGAACAACCTCCGTGTTCGGCAGCGGGCAATAACAGGGCTATCATATCTGCAAATATGCGTATATCGCAAGTATATAGGCAGTAGGCAAGCATGCAAAACATGTAGGTATAATACTGTGGCCTCGCATAGCACAATGCAGCGCTGCACTGCACGACATAGCATAAGACCGTACGACAGGGAAAGATCAAACTTGAAGCGATGTGGCATGGCAAAGTATGAGACGACATACAGAAGATGAGACAAGAGTAGATGAGATTAGATAAGCGAAAGTGGGATCAGCGAAGGCAATGAAGGCTAGGACGAGATAGGATAAGATGGGGTGGTAGAGCAAATAAGCAGTATGATGCATGTAAGGTGATTCGAAAATGTACTATAGTACAACATACTGTATAGTATAACACAGTATAACACAGAATAGCATAGGAAATTCCAACACAACGTGATATCAAAGAATACGTATCCTCGCCATTGATCATTGCAAACGGATAAAGTCCGAAAATCCGCCTGCCACCATATTATTACCACGACTGGGCCTTTGGGAACAGTTGGGACCATGGGAACCCCGAATGCAACCCCTAAATACCCGGCTTTACTATGAGGGCTCGTTCATGAAGCACCTCTAACTGTTGCGAGACCCCCAGCTCTGGCGCCTGTCCGTCTGCGCCATGAAGCGGAGAAACGCATCTGCACGGGATTCGTCGCCACCTGCCTGCGAGGGGACTGCGAACAGAGTATCAATGTTTGGGGCTGTGGCTTCAAGGGCTCCTTAAACTCAGGATCTGATCACTTAACTAGGCTCATATGTGTTCAGGGGCACTCATTCGCTAAAACTCCTGTGTGGTAGCCAGCTACTCTGTATGCTCACCACTGTACCGACGCCAACACTATCCCGATCGCAACATAGTACTGGCATCCTAAAAGGTTTTAAACTACCGTGAAACACATGCAGCGATTGTGACCATAGCATTGGAAGGCAAGCACATTTTCAAGCCCATGCGGCGATTGAACAGATGGCTGGAGAACCTGACCATAGCAGGCCCTTCTGCAGCGGGAGCTTGCACACTTTTTGTACAGGTGCTCGCGGAAACAGGGATTGCATCTTGGAGGCTCTTCAGGTCCAAAAAGGAAGTAGCAAGCCTGGACTTCGTTGCTTGCACGCATGGCTCCCGTGGTCTTGAGATACACAGTGGGGATCAAGGTCTGATGCAGTCCCTGGCGCACAGCACAGGCATGAAACACAAGGCAGAAGCCTAATTGCAGCATCGGAGGCGTGAGCACTGCTGCGTCCAGCATCCCCTCACTGCTGCAGCTTCGGGGGAAGCTTGACAACGCCCAAGTTCCTTCGCAACCCGTGCACTGAATGACAAGCTAAATGTCAGGAAGGACAGGGTCACATGCGATGACCTCAACACTGGGAGTTTCATTTTGCACAGACCACTGTCCTGGGGCTGAACACTCCCAACTCTCATTTCCACACAGCAGGCCTGCCCTGTTGCATGGTGCACACCAGTTTGTGGAGGGAATGCAAAATAAGGGATGCCTTCACAGCCTACTGTAGGCTTACCGGTGATTCGCTCCAACAAGCCTGACAAGCCTGAGCAATTGAGCACATTAGCCCCGAATTTATGCACTTCTGTTGACCCCTACAAGTCCAGAGCCCTAAACTCAAAACCCATGTTACGATTGTTGATGGGGTTACTATTGCGAGTACTATTACTACGAGTATTTCTTAATGATTACTCTCATTACCACTGGTCAAGCCCAAACCTTTGAAAACTGGACCTGAGGGAGTCGTCGAAAGGCCCGAGAGAAGCGGTTGCAAATGCTGGCACCTGGCACGGGCTGCTATGTCGCGTACTCAGTGACACTTGGCTTTCATCGAAGTCTACGTTAGCTGTGTGTTTTCGGTTTCAGGTGCGGAAGGACTTTCAGTGAGGGCCAAAATACTTTCTCTAGCCTGAAACGCTCAGACTCCGTCGCCTTCCCTCTGAATGGACAAGCATGACCGGAGATACGTCAGAGCCTGGCAGCCTAGAATCCGATCCAAAGACTTGTTGGCTTCAAGCAGATGGTGCCACGATTTACCATGGCGAAAAAACGATAGGCAAGTTTTCCACACGCTTCAGGAGGGCGGTCGATCGCGTCCAACGTGAAGCAGCAGTCAACGACGATTTTCTCTGCCAGCGGCGGCCTGTCAGGCTGTCTGTGCACGGCTCAGGTTTGTGTGGGGCGTGACATGGCTTGAACAAAAGGGCAAAGGTGTGGAGATATGACAACAGGATGGCGTCCTGGATGTCTACATCGCCTCAGGTGCAACGCATGTCAGCTACAGAATCAGGCTTAATCTACAGGAATCCATGCATGGAAGCATTGGCTCCAGGCATTGGGACCACCGTATTATGTGAGGCACTCACTTCTCGAAGGGACCATCCCTAAACCCTAAATCCCAAACAATGAACTCACAGAACCTTAAATGTTAAACCCTGAACCCTCGCATCATGAACCCGCAATCTCCGATACAGAACCCCTGCCTCCTCATTGCTCTGAGAGATGCTGCGCTGCAGCCAGGAGTTCAGGAAGTAACTTGGGCGCCTGAGCTCGCCAGAAGTTGACACCGATTTCCAGGGGCTCAGAGTGAAGTTGAGCACTGAGGGCTGCGGCGGACGAAGACAGGCTGAGCAGTCGAACTTGACTTCCCTGTTTCGTACCCAAGCATCTTGATCCGCGGATTATCCAACACCATCACTGGAAGTCTCCAATGAGGATCGCAAGTTGCAGTCGCATGCTGAAACATGAACTTCAACCTTGCTTGAAAACCCGGCAACGTGAGGCATGACTTTTCTACATCTCGGACCTCTTTGTTGCCCGGCCTTGTTCTTGGATCAAGGCATAAAGGCGGGTGTGCTGCTTTGTTGGTCCGTGATGTTGTGAATAAGAAGGCAACGCTGAGCATCGCTTGCTTCTTCGAAGCCCCCATTACGGCTTCTCTGTTGTCCGGGCGTCCCCTTTCGTCCCAGGTTCACGTTTCGACACGGGGGTTCACCGGGAGAGTTTCATGAAAGGCTTGCAGGCGCTTTATGCTTTATGCATCCAAGATGCCACCTCTGCCTGCGAACAGGAGCAGAGCAGAGCAGATGCACATCACATGCAAGGGAGTGCCCCCCTGGCACGCAAGTATGGAAACTACATATATGGCCCACAGCCTTCCCAATGAACCGCCGTTCCGACTAAAGGCCTCACAAGCTGCCGCAGCCGCGGCAACGGCTGGCGTGCCAGCGCGACTGGGCTTGCAGCAACAAAACGCGATCGTGGCAGAAAGCAGTCTTGACTGACACGCAGCGTCAAGCAACTTCCGTCGTTCCATGAAGAGTGTGCATGGTGCCAGTGATATTCGTAGGTGATCTTATGAGGAAGCGAAAAACCTCGCTTACCCCAATCTTAAGAGGTTGGGCGCGACATGAGGATGGCCTGAGCGATTAACGGTTGAGGTGAGGCCAGAGTCTACTGGACTTCGAGATTAATCTATGCCCCTAAGATAGAGCCATAGTAAGAACACAAATAAACAGAAAATCCTAAGGATACTACAGTAATATATAGTAATGATTGAGGGTAGAGCCGCCTGGTTCGGTCAGCCTGGGCCTAAGACCCCGAAACAAAGGCGGGTGGCCCCACTTCATCCGAGGTGACGTGGTGCAAAGCCAGGCTCGCCGCCTCCGTCCAGTGGGCAGAATGGATGCTTTCAAGCTTCGGCAGAACCCAAGGACCCCACGGCTTTGGGTGACCGGTGAAGTGGCCGTTCTTGTGCAATCTCAGCCACGTGCCCCACAGATTTCAATGGGTTCATCTTCCGACGAACATTACGATTGATGAACCCGGTCTGATCTCTTCAGCGACAAGGCAAGGCATCCCGATTTTCCTACTCTACGAAGCCACAACCCCTTGTACCACACCGTGTTGGAACTAGAGTAAGCCTGCTTCCATCGCTGTGCCCTCGAGGCCGCAAGCACCAGAGTTCCCATGCCAGCAGCATCCTGTCTGTCTTTGCCGAGTCTCAAGTTGTCAGCGGGTAGGCATGCAGCAAGCTCTTTTATGTATGTATGTATGCCTGTATGCATGTACATATATATATATATATATATGTAACATGTATACACATGTACTTATTATGTATACGTATATGTGTACGTATACACACGTGTGCATATACGCGTGTGTGTGTACGTATATATATATATATATATATATGTATATATGTATATATGTATATATGTATATATGTATATATGTATATATGTATATATGTATGTATGTATGTATGTGTATATATATATATAGTTATATTTATCTATGTATATGTAAAACGTGTATGTATACGTATGTATGCAGGTATGCAGGTATGCATGTACGTATGTATATGTATGTATGTATGTACGTGCTTCAGGGACATGTACTGCTAGATTCTGCTCTGCAACACTCGTAGGCTACAACTTCCCTACTTTAGCCAAGCCTTGGCAGACCTTGAGCAGTGACATTGTTGCTGCACCCCTTTCATGGGGATTTCAATCCTCACTAGCCCTCCTTACCAGCCCTTATAAGCCTTCTTAATTGGGCGGCCTCTTGCATCCCACAATGACGGAGGTGTGCAGAGACTGCCAACGCGGAGCTCCAAGCGACAGTGCCTCCGGCAAGGGTGCCCTTTGGGCCTTTAGGCTTGGCGGGCTGGAGGAGTTTCTGCTTCGTTTGGGTCGCCTGCTTCTCGCATGCTTCTCAAGTTCAGATGGAGCGTTTGTGTTGACCAGTTGCAGCAATGTTCGCAGGTTCGCCGAGACGCGTAGCATTGTCCTCTGCAGAACGTTCACGACCAGTTTTGGGAGTGTCGGACGAGGCCGTGCCTACCACGTTTGCAATCTGCACACGGTGTAGTGTCCAGGACACGCTGTCATCCATTTATCTACCTTGCTTCTCTCTGTATACATGCATGCATGCCTCCTGCATCCACACTCACATATACACCTACATACATACCTACACGCACATACATACATCCATACTAAACACAAGTACGTACATATTATATACAGATATGTAAATGACAACAAATGTATATGCCTATATCTGTGCAACTGACAATGTGCGTCTTCGTCGGTCTGTCTGTCTGTCTGTCTGTCTGTCTGTCTCTGTCTGTCTGTCTGTCTGTCTGTCTGTCTGTCTGTCTGTCTGTCTGTCCGTCTGTCTGTCTGTCTGTCTGTCCGTCTGTGTCTGTCTGTGTCCGTCTCTGTCTGTCTGTCTGTCTGTCTGTCTGTCTGTCTGTCTGTCTGTCCGTCTCTGTCTGTCTCTGTCTGTCTCTGTCTGTCTCTGTCTGTCTCTGTCTGTCTGTCTCTGTCTGTCTCTGTCTGTCTCTGTCTGTCTCTGTCTGTCTCTGTCTGTCTCTGTCTGTCTCTGTGTGTCTCTGTCTGTCTGTCTGTCTGTCTCTGTCTGTCTCTGTCTGTCTCTGTCTGTCTGTCTCTGTCTGTCTCTGTCTGTCTCTGTCTGTCTCTGTCTGTCTGTCTCTGTCTGTCTCTGTCAGTCTCTGTCTGTCTCTGTCTGTCTCTGTCTGTCTCTGTCTGTCTGTCTCTGTCTGTTTCTGTCTGTCTCTGTCTGTGTCTGTCCGTCTCTGTCTGTCTGTCTCTGTCTCTGTCTCTGTCTCTGTCTGTCCGTCTCTGTCTGTCTGTCCGTCTGTGTAGCCTGGGCTTATTCGATAGACACACAGACACACTGCGTACACGTAAAGCTGGGAGATTCTAGATTTATGTTGGCCGCTGCGCACCAGCGCAGGCAGCCGCTGCACTGCAGAATGCGCTGGCACTGCGCAAAAGCGGGACCTGGCGAGTTCCGGGATCCAGCCAAGGCCGTAGGTGTCGAGTTTAGGGTGCCAGGGCCCGTAAAGGTGCAGAGTTTGGCAGTTCTCTGACTGTCGTCTCATCCTGGCGTCGCCTTCGGCGGGCTTGAGGCCACCGTGCTCTAGGGCCTTCAGTCCTGGTAAAACAGACTTGGAGAGTCCTGGTCCCACCAAGGCGGGGGCTCAGAAGACTTCCGAAACCCAAGAAAAAGCTTTCGATTCCTAGAGTGTCTGTATGTCTCCTATGACAAAACACCAGGAAGAGGGTGATATTCCAGGCTGGTGTCTCTGAACCAACAGCCAAAAGGAAAGGTTGACACAGCAATCTGAACCACCAGGTCGAAGCATCCAACAGCCTTAAAGTTTGAGTCCTTAGTCTTAGAGCCTTCGGGCAATACTTTGATATCGTCAATGCCTCGCTGAAACCACTTTGCCCGGCACAGCTGCCAGCCTGCAACAACCCGACCGCCTGTGGCCAGGCGAATGCGAGCTCGCACGCGGTGATCGCAGCTGCTCCTCCGAAAATCTTCGGGTGTCACGGCATCTTGGCATTAAATTTGGAGTACAGTGTGTTGGTATTTTGTGCTCTAAAGGCCTCCAGCCCCCTGAGCGGCATGAAGCATATCTTGTAGCTTCCGGCTTGTGCCCTCTGCAGAATCTGGGAGTGGTTAGGGGCCCTGCCAAGGCCACCCGGAATCGAGCTCCAAACCCTCGCACAAACATGTAGGCAGAAGCTCTTAGCCAAAATACCTTCCGCAATTCGAGCGCATTTTGCACCCCCGACCCCAACCCTTACAGCGAACTCCTTGGATCAAATCAAAACCTTCAACAGTCCCCCAATCTCATAACTCTAGGTTTCAGCCGACCATGGAGAGTCCTAAGTGTGCAGCGGCGCCCTCATCAAGCTGACCGTCAGCCATCCTCCAGTCACCACTTTTGAGGGTTCTAGAACTTCTGGAGCCTCGGGGCTGGAGGTTGGAGCTCGTGACGAATGCCCAGGTCGGTATCCTTTGTGGGGTTTATGGGTACTACAAGGGATTCCTTTAAGGGGTCTACAGGCCAGTTCTAAACTCCCCCACTGGGCTCTGCCAATCTGTCGAAAGAAACACTGAGGCTGTTCTGCATCCCCACAGGCAGCCATCGTTACGAAACAGAAGCTCAATCATTGGAGGTGGGGCCCGTGCAGATAACTCTGAGCCGTAGTCCTGTTAACCCTAAACTCCCCAAATACCCAAACCCGACACAAAAACCCCTGATCCCCAAAGACACCAGAGCCCAACACCCTAAAATCCCACTCACCCACTCCTCACAAAAACAGCGCCACTCCCAAACCCTAGGCCATTCTTGTTCCCAAGAGGCTGTCGGAGGGACGTCTCCCAGCGCAGGCCCCAGCCGAAGGACTGGATTCGGGCGTGAAGGCTCATGGAATCCTCAGCTTCGCTTCTACGAGCCTCTCAAGAAGCTTAGGCTTTCTAATCTGTAGGTTCTGTAGGTCTATAGGGTTTAGAGTTTAGGGTCTCGGCTTGAGGGTTTAGAGATTAGGGTCGGGGAGTTATGAAAGCGTTGCAGACACAGAGATGAAAGACAGGAGGCAAAGTAGCAGGCAAGCAACAGCCAGACTACGGACGCGACTTGGGAATTGCTGTGTGCGCTGTGGATCAGAGAGGCACCTCTAGATTTCCCTTGCAGGACTAAGCCCTAAACGCTAAACCCTACCTTCAACCCAAAACCCCGAACTCTGCCAGGCGAGGGTCTGGAAGCAAACCCCAAGCTTCTCCCAGATCGAGAATGCTGGCAGCGTGTTGCCACTGATGCTCCTGGCTGCGTTTGACTTCTGTGTTGCCTTTGCCTTTCGAGCCATCATTCTCGTATGCTTTAGTTAGTCGTTTTAAAGTGTACAGCTTCTGGGCTTCTTGCCTGCCCGTGCACATATCGCCAAGCATTCGCTGATACTCGGCCTGCTGTCCTCTGCAGCCCAGTATGGCACCAAGCGAGGTCTTGCGGCTCTCGAGAGGACGTAACATCCCTGCCTGAAAAGCCCTCAGGAGGCAGAAATCCTCACAGTCGGTGGCCCAGGACCCGGTCCTGTGCGCAGGCAGAGGCCGCTATGTTGCCGCCAACGGTATCCACCTGGGATTGTGAGCCAGTCGCCCAACTCACGGATTCATAAGTATCCCCAAGGGTCCGAAGGACCCAATAATGAGGTACTCGGGATTAGGAGAGTAGTTTTGTAGCTTAACATTTAGGATAGTATGTGATTCGCCAAACACCCTCTAAACCTATGAACGAACTTGCCTCGAGCTGGTAGGATCCACAGCAGCCGAAGAGGCGCAGCGCCTGCGGACCAAGTACTTAAAGGGTCATGGGACTTAGTAAGTAGGGTTATAATTAAGATAACTATACTTATATTACTTATAACCCCAATTAAGGTACTTATAACCGTACTTACTAAGTCCCATGATCCTTTAAGTACTCAGAGTGCAAAGGAGCGTGAGGATAGGATATAGGAGGGCTTCATAGCTACAATACCACATAACTAAACATAGTTACTATATTACAGCACTATGAAACATCATACGAATCAGGTACTATAATAGGATATACTATGAAACTACCTATCTAAACCATAATACTGCCAGCTCCCCCGTGGAGGAGGAGCCTCGTCCCAGCGAGCCCCCAGGGCCACGGCATTTCGCAAGGCGGCGGAGGGGTGCATTCCTCGCTGGCGCCTGGGCTTTGTAGGGCACAGGGCTCAGGGTACAGAATTGAGGGTCAGGGTGTCGGAGTCCAAAGGAAGCTCCACTAAATCCCTTGTTCAGGTGGCACTCTTCTAGCTCCCCCAGACTCTCAGGTTCGATCCCCGAGGCAGAGGCGAAGGCACATACGTAAGACTGGCCATGCCCTTCGGCGGGCAATCCCTGACAGTTTGCTTTGACTTTGAAAGAGATCTAGTCCGTGCGAGTCGGCAGGTATTGACAAGCTCTACAATTGGCTTTTATTCTTTGACTTTCTTCACCTGCCGGGCCACATCTCCAGGGCAAGCGTCTCTGCCACCTCCGGCTTCGCCTCTCCAAGATTCTTTTGCGGGTCAGGTGTCAGGTTTTCATCGCAGGCAGCTTCTTCAGCCGGTAGAAACAGTTCACATGCACAAGTGGGCCGCAAGACGCGACTGCAAGCATCGATGCAGATTGTCCCAGGTAATATAGGGGCCTTAATAATTAGAATAGGGTTTGGGGGCCCAATATATTACAAATATAATTAATAAAGAACCCCCCAAAATAGTATAGGTAATTATTTCGGCCCCTATGGTTCTTTTTCAGCAGAGAAGGGCGGCCCGTGTCCTTGAAGAGTCCCCGCAAGTCTTCTTGGCTCCACTTCTCCATCGGGCCGGCCACCGCCCCTCTTCGAGCTCAACTGAGCATCTCGGGAAGTTGCATACGGCATAGCAGCGAAAGCTACACACATGGGGAAAACAACAGATAGAGGGAGAGAGAGAGAGAGAGACAGAGAGGGAGAGGTGGGTGTGTGTGAGTGTCTAGAATTGGTTGGAGTATAGTCTCACCGAAGAACGGCGAACGGGGGGCGGCCTTCGCACTACGCACCGCTGCCCCGAAGGCGGCCACGTCGGCGCGGAGGCGCTGCAGCCGGAGACTTGAGAGGAGCCCCTGGAGCCAGAGACCCGGACACGTCCAAGGTCTTGGGGTAGCTTATGGTTATACATTGTAATTAGAATAAGGAACCCTGCAGTCAGAAGAGTAGCAAGAACAAAAAGCGGAATTTGGACCGTGAAGGGAACCGGATTGAATCGAATACCCCAGTTTTTCGGGTTGGCTGAAGTATCTGAAGTGCATCACAAACGCTGTTCACCATTTTGAGTCTCCGCAGAGACTGTTCTAGAAAGTTGAGTATGATGGCCATCAGCGGACGTCGGACAATCACATCAAAAAAAGACCATCTTCGCATAGCAGACAGCAGCGGCGTACACTCAAACATCCGAGAGAGCACCTCAAGGCCGAAACCCCGTCCTGCCTTCGCCTCTGACCAACGCCCGCCCCCGGCGCACGCTGCCAGCAGCACCTGGTGTGCGCGACTTGGCAACTTGCAACTCCAGCATCTCCAGCATGTTCTAAAGTTGATACTATCTGATTGTGTTATTGCTGCTGTAGGCGGATCTACAGTGTCTACAGGAATCGAGAGTGCGATGAGCTAAGAGTCGGGTGATGTCAAGGCAGAATCCGCCTCACTCCTCTTGCAGCGATGCATCGCCACAAACAGCAAAACTGGCGTGCAGGCATGGCCAGAAACAGACACGGGCACGAACAACAACGAGAGGATGCTGAAAGTACATTATTAAAGCACAACAACTCCGATCCCTAAACCCTACTTCCGATATCTCCACATCCAGGCATGCGGGGCACTCCGTAGGCAGCAGCATCTGCGGGACCGTTGTGCACCACCTAAGACAAGCAAGTTCAGGGTCTGGCGAATCATGCAGCCTGGCATTTGGGGTCTTGTTGCTTTAATTTAGGGCCGAGGGCTTGGGCTTGAGGCCCAAGGATGAAGGACTGCTGCTGCTGCCGCTTGGAATCTGCCGAAGTGGCTTGTATAGTTAGGTACAAGAGTAGATACATCGATAAGTATGCAGGTGTATGGACAGATAGATAGAGATCTATATATATATATATATACACATAGATAGATCGATCGATAAAAAACCTAGATCTCTGTCCATATACATCCATCCATCCATCCAAACAGACAGATTGCATGCATTACATTGCATTACATTCCATTACATTACATGCATGCATAAGATTACATGCACACATATGTTCATATGCTATTATGTGTGTATATACAAATGTCTATATATATATATACATATATATATATATATACATATATGTTGTATACATACAGACATACGCATACGCATACGAGGCATAAAGAAGAGCTAGTTTCTGCGTCTAGCAAGCTGAGCGTAAAATATTTGTGGAGTCTCCCGTCCCGGAGACACATGAACTTCCGACAGCCGAGCGGCCAAAGGCGACAGTATCTCCACGGCCTTGCAACATCAGTGGAGGCTTGTTTAAAATCTCAAGTACGGACGAGCTACATGCGGAGGGCTCTTGAGATCTCTTGGTCACCTCGAACAGCCTTAGCTGGAGAACATACGTCACGATATTGCTCATGTTGTTATTGTTAGTGGCCATGCAGAGTCATGCAATTTCTGAAACGAGGCCAGCGAGCTCAGGAGCCCTTTTACGGAGATTCTGAGCGCCAAGGCCCAACGTTGCCCGAACGGTGTAAGCCCAAATCACATGTGGGGGCACGATTTCTTCCCGTAGTTGAGCTCTGGTCTGACTCAATGACAAGCAAAGGGCCCGCGGATCAGTCTAAGTCGGTTCAAACAGAACTTGCAAGGAAAGCACCAAAGTCTCGTGGCCGCAGCCCACTGTGTACCCAACTCAAACTGTTATGGCATCTTTAAGACTGTTCATAGTGATACATATTCATATTACTGTCAAAATGCATGTTAATAACTTTCCCCATCTCAAGGCCTTCCTCCACTCCTGAGAGCGCTGCAGGGCGTCTCCCGCAGAGCTGAGGAGAACCACACCGGGAGGCCCTGCGGGCGCTCCATGTTTGAACAAATGTATGTGCATGCATATTTATTCATAAAGCATAGAATTTGTCTACATACTGTTGATGATATAAATCCTGCATTACCTTAAGGACCCAAAACTATGGGAATTATTGTATATTCCTTATTATGGGTAATGCAGGATTTGTATCATCAACCGTATGTATGTATATATATATACACATACAAAACCGTATATATCCTACATAATATACATGTATGTACGTATCTGTGTATGTATGTATGTATGTATGTATGTGGGTACGCACGTATACACTTGCAAAGTGGTATTGCGTGTCTGTTTCCATCCGGACAACTAGATGCACAAACATCTATATGCATGTTCCAGTTTGCATTTGCATGGGTGCCTGCACACATACATAACCCAAAAGAGGTCTACCCCACACAAGATCTACCACTGCTCAGGGCTCGAGGATGATCATGCAAGCAGAGCCTTTGAGCCCGAATGCTCAGAGAACCGGCAGCTTGCGATGCTCTGAAATGTTCTAAAATGCAGCTCTCGGGAAGGCAGTGAAGTCTTCAAGGTTAGCTCAAGACTTCAGAGCTTGAAGAAATCTAGTCGAAACCAAACGTTCTGGAGGTGGACCTACACATTCGTCGAGGTCGTCGTCGTAGTAGTAGTAGTAGTAGTGGTAATAGCAGCAGCAGCAGCAGGAGGAGGAGGAGAAGGAGGAGGAGGAGGAGTAGTAGTAGTGCAGTAGTAGCAGCAGCAGCAGCAGCAGTAGTGCTGCTTCAGCTGCTGCTGCTGTTTCTCGTGTTGCTCTGCCACTTCCTACTACAACTACTACTACTACTACGACGACGACGACGACGAACTACTACGACTACTACGACTATGACGAGGACTACGACCAGGACGACGAGACGACGACTGCCACTACGACTACAACGACAGGACTACGACCGCGACCACGACAACGACTACTCCTACGGCTCCTGCTAACTGACCCTTCCAGCTGTAGACCCCAGGGAAGAAAGCTGCAGGATTGATAACCTTCCGTAATTGATGTCATGACTCGGGTAGGCAAAGGGCCTTGCGTGGAATGCCACCGCTGAAGCTGCGACACGGCCGTGCGCCATGCTTGCACCTTCGCAAGGCACGCACGTGCATCCGACAACCACAAAGCCACGGGGTCATTCAACGGAATGTGGCTATGGGGGAAACTGCTTGAGTCTTCACATTGTAATTTATTTGCTCACTTTGGTTGAATAGCCTTCAATCAACTGCCCTGTGGGCTTGTACTTTTGCCAATGCTGTCCCTCCAGCTACTGTGTTGAAACATACTCGGTGGCGATGAGCAACTTTCGCATTATTCACTGTCCTAGAACGTTCTATCAGCTTCTGATCGTTCGTAATTGCAATGTCATTGCTGCTGCTAAAACGCCTTACCGGGTGTTCGCTTCTGCTGTATGCTAGCAACCATCATGTCTTGATGTCATGCAACACTTTTTGGATTGCCTTGCCTTCTCTTGCGTATTGATGATGCCTACTGCGAGTTTCCATGTTCACGGCATTGCAGGGTGACATTCCTGTTATTCCTTTAAGTGTTGCAAGCAGCATAATGCCGGGATAAGCGTGACAATCATCACGAGGATTGGTTAGTGTTCTATCCGGTTGGGCTTGGTATCGATTGTTACTTCGTGCTGTCACAACTACGACCCATAGCTAACCTCGTTGCTGTTGCTTGTCTCCGCTGCTGCCACGGACCTGGATCAATGATTCCTTTCCGGGCTTTTTGTTGATATGCCTCTGCTACTTGCAGGTACCACTGTTCTAGCTGTTGCAAGCATCCGAAAAGCATCGAAATCTGCAGCGAGGCAACACGCCGTCACATTTTAATGTGACACCGACGGCTTGAGCGAGGTTGCTCTGCAAATGCCCAAGCTATGGACTGGACTCATCAGATCGGACTTATAGGATGTGCTTGTATGCTGAAACGGAGTGAAGCCCCCGGAAGATGCCGACACCGAACATCCCGAAACTTAAGGGGTCCTCCAGCAGAAACTGAAAACAGAAAGCTCTGCATAACCCCTTCTGGACCATGCACCTTTGCAGCGGCATCCGTGATGGCGCCGAGGGCGACAGCCCCAGTTCTGGAACCCAGCAGGGCCTGGATCTGCAGCTTGGTGGTCAGTGACAACTCTCCGGTCTCCATCGCCGACATCACCAGCATCGTGATACTCATCTTGACTTCTCACCACCATCATTGTCCTCATCTCCATGCATCTCGTCCGTGTCCTTTAGGAGCTGCAGCGAAACCACTCCCGACAAAGGCACGATGATCAACGTACTATTGAGTCCTGCTAGTACCGACTGACTACCGGGATCCATACTTTTTAGGGTTCCCCTGCCACTGACTCTTCGAGTCCATCTGCGCCGAGCGTCCAAGGCTGTCGGCCACTGTCTCCCCTTGCAAAGCGACGCTGAGACGGCGCCGAAGGAAACCTGATCAACGAAATCGAGGTGGAGACACTGAGTGTTACACTGTAAGATGCTGGCACACCGATATATATATATATATATATATACCTCACAGCCTCCAGACTCCAGCCTGGAAAGTGTAAGTCGGGGGCTTGCGTCCTTCAGGTTTTAGACTCGGGGTGCTGAGGCAACTACACAGGCTGAAACCACCAAAGTCTGAAACCCCAGACGAGACAAACTTGAACCTCATGGAACCTAAGCTTTGCTTGAACGTGCTATCTACAACTTGAGCCAGGCTAGGCTCACCTTATCGGAACAACAACGCACACTGATGACCAGCTCCAAAACCAAGGAAGTCTTCAGCCCGAGTCAAAGCTTCCTCTCCTCATGTGGTGCGGCCCTGGCACGGTGTCGTGCTGCAGCCGGCAGGCAGAAGCACCTCAAGCAGACACTCTGAAACAGACATAGGCCCTCTGCCCTTCTTGATAGAGCGCGTTTTGCACCCAGAGCAAGAGAAAGGATAGACCATGCATTCCCTCGGCTGCTACCTCTTCTGTGAAGAAGCTGGACAAGCTAATTGCATCAGTCCTCCGGCGCAGCTGCAAAACTAAACTCTGCACTTTAATTCCAAACCACCCGATACCCAAAGGGTCCAAGTATCATTATGGTATGTAATATTAGGGTATTTTGGGGGTCTAAGTATATATCATAATGATACTTGGACCATTTGGGATACTAGCTTAGGCTTCTGCTTTCGAGTCTGCGGATGGGCGGCGATGGAGGAGTTCGCCGGCGCACTGCCACGCATGTCTGCACGCATTGATCTGAGAGCAAGTGCCAAGTGTGTACAAGTGTCGGAGAGAAGGACACGAGTATCATAAGTGCATAAACGGCCCACATAGCCGAGATATACAGGTGCATTACACATGGTGGCCTGCTGAAACTTGAACGTGAGAAAGGGCACCTGTTAGGCAGATGAGGGCTGCAGATTGAAATATGCGACTCAGCAGGGGGCCGTGGCAGACCGAACAGAGACCCTGAATGAACATTTGAAGCCATGAGGTTACATGGAGCCGAGCTCTGCATCTTCTCTTGAGTCTATAGAAGGAACCCTCGTTAAAATCTGAGCATCCAGCTGCGGCGTTGCAGAGTCGGATGTTGACCTCCAGGGCTCGTGTCCTCGTTGAGGGTGGCAGTCACTACGGTTGATGTAATAAATCCGAATTACGACCTTAATGACCCTAGGCTATGGGAATAAGAGTATGTGTGCGTATGTATATATATATATATATATATATATATATGTATACACACCTTATTACAAGTAATGCAGGATTTATATCATCAACAGTATGGAGCTCTTGACTCCTGAACACACAGTCTGCCAGCTCATGACAGCGTGAGACCCTGCCCCCTCGAGGGCTGGACCACGCTTTCGGACTCGGAATCCCCAAGAAATGTGCTGAGGAAGTCTCGCGCCGAAAGAAGAGATTGATCACCAACTTGAATCTCAAGATGTGAGACTCGTTCTAAAGGGTCCTTACTCTATAGTGAACAAGGATCGTACTGTGTTGGATTTATCCTGCTTCAGTCGGGACAGTTTTGGTTTGAGGTTTGATAGACAGAGAAACCACAACAAACCAGCAAGAGCCGAGAGCGTCATCTCCAATGTAGGGGTGCGTAATAAATAGAGTAGGGTTTTGGAGGATACTAGGATATTATACTATACTTACAATAAGGAACCCCCCAGAATAGTATTGGTATTTATTTAGGCCCCTATACTAACATTATGAGCCCTAGGCCCTAGCACAACGAGGTCAAGAAGCGGAGCATCCGCAAAGATCCGCGCAGCCGTTTGCCACGCCTTCGTGGGCCACGGCTCTCAGTATCGATGCTGAACGTCTTCGGTTCTAGTCTGCTTCGATGGTGATGATGGGAATTCATGTACAAAGCACACGGCAACAGGAGAATGAGTACATATTGTGACGAGAAACATGGGTCCTTAATCATCAACAGAACAAAGCATCCGGACATATCAGTCGAAGGCTATATTGAGACTGCATGGGTATTCAGGTGGCAGCCAGAATCCTACATATTAGTGACGTGGCTTTCATTCCGGAGTTCTGGTGCCAATCGAAAGATCCAGAAATCTACGGGGGTTGACTGCGAAAGTGTCGCCAAGTTTCCCTACTCCACCCACCTATGGGTGCAGTGTTACACCTGTTGCGCGGATTCTACGAATTCCGTTTGCAGTTGGGGTGCCCAGTCCTCGCAGCTGTTTGCCCATGTTATGACCTTCGACGATGACTCGTCAAGCAGAACTGTAGAGTAAAGGACGCACAGGTAAACTTAACCTTCAACTTCCATAGATTTGAATGACAGGCCAAGTTTCGAACTGAATCGATGGGTGCTACAAGGTTCGCATTACCGCGGCCTCTTTGAAATCGGACAGCTACCCAACCTCTGACAAAATGCCTCAGCCCTCCCTCTGGAACGATGACCCCAGCCCTAGAACCGTCAAGACCTGGAAGCCAGATGGGCACCGTCTTCGACTCTAAGTGAAACAGCTGCAAAGCTGCCGCGTAGTACGGAGCTGTCGACCCCCCAAACCGTGCGCAGGCACTCTCCCTGCGCCCCAGGAGGCCAGCAGGTAGCCGCAGCTTTTCGCAGTTGCCTCCGACTTGGGCCCAATTTTGGGAGGCTTTGGCTCTAGAGGAGGCTTCAGGAGTAATCAATGAGGGGTTTCGGGTGTAAGGGGGTAGCATTCCCGGTGACTTGTGGGGTCTGGACTGGCCCCCCAACTTGTGATCCACACTCCCTGAAAGCCTAGCCGCTCCCGCTATCACAGCCATAATCCCCGAAGCCCCGAATCCTGAACAGGGTCGCGGGGGTACCCTGACGGCGAAGGCACAACCATCAACAACGAACTCACACGAGATTAAAGCCAGGTAGCCCGTCAATGCCAATTCGCTTTACAGCTGCTTGGGAGGAGGAGATCTACGACCAAAAGTTAGGCAGTTAAGAGTTGGGTATCTTTCACTCAAGAAAATTGAACTCTTTAAACAAGAAACGGACACCAGGGAGCATATTCGGACATGGGCTTTCGTCTTTCGCGGCCTGCTCATGGTGTTGGGCGGTAGCATGCACCAACCTCGGGCTCCCGTCGGCATTTCGGTTCCGAACATCCTGGGGGCAACGCTGGCCCGAAGCTCATCCGAGGGCTCCTAAGCCCTGAACCCAAAAGCCTGCTCCTTGGTCTGCTTGTGCTCTCTGCTCTCAGTCCCTGTTATGTCTTTTCAAGCATTCCGATATCTCACCACACGGCTGGTGCTTCAAAAAATCCAGTTTGGCTCATGCATGGTCAGGCGCTGGACCTACGAGACGGCTGTGAAACATACGCCTGGTTTGGTCACGAACTGAATCGTTTGCTCATGTCGCTGTTGCGACGACTTAGTTGCCCTAGGCTTGTTGCCACCTGTGCAATTTAATATCCAGTGATGCTGCCGGGTTTCCTGCGTTTCTACGCTGCGTTGCCTGTGTTTCTACGTTACGTTTAAAGCCAAGACAAACCTAGATTCTGACTTCCTGAACTGCTCAATCGCAATTGTCTGACCTCCGGCTGTTGACAAAAAGACCAGGCCTACCTGATGCCCCATGTTGCTGAGCGACGCCGCGGTCCATGGTTGTTTCACCATGAGCCATGGCTTCTGCTCCAAAGCGGATGAGGGTTAGGGTTTAGAGCGGATGCAGGGCTGTCAGCGCGAAGTCCGAGTCGTGACCAGCTTATTACAGCTGCTGCCAACCTGGGTTCATGGCGCATCGGTTACTAACTGCTGGCTACTACCACTGCCTCCATCCATGCAGTTGGTTAGCGTGCTTTTTACTGCTGTCGATAAGAGTCTGTGCCCCGGTGGCTTACGGAGCTTCTGCCTGGCTTTCGAGCCTAAGGGCTTCTGAGCCTGAGCCGAAGATAACAGGCGGAATCAGAGTCAGCCTTCCTTTTGTGGTTCATTACCAGCGGGGTCCCACCATCCCTCATGTGAGCCCGTATTTCGCTAGGGGTATCTGTATAGTTGGCGTAAACTGTCTGCGGCGATCTTTGGCGTTTCAGGTGTCACTGGCATGTAGTAACAGGGGAGAAGGATGGCAGCATAATCATAACCCTAAAACCTGTAAAACCAAAACACTTACTCTTGTTACAATCCTGGCTGGACCGAGAGTCTGCGTTCATCATAAGAACGGCTGTGCCGACTGGCAGTGGCATCATCACAACCTATTTTCATACAGTCTGCCACCACAGACCGGCATGCTCTTCTGCGGATATTCATTGACTCGGAGTTCTCAGAAAACCAAACAGGGCCGTGATGATCAGGATAGGGCTTTGGAGTATCTCATCGTACTACTATGGTTAAGGAACCCTGAAAAGGAATAGTATTAGAAACTACTCAGGCTTCTATATAGTCTTGAGCCGGAACCGAAACCGAAAAGTGATCTTGCCGGCGCCACCCATGAACTCGGAGCCGACAAGTCACGGCTCGCAACTCGCACGCTGCGACGCCTGTGCTGGAATATGAAGGGGCCCTTTTGGATTTAGGATAGAAGAGGGATTAGTTGCATGTAGTGCTCCAGGAATTAGGGGACGAGAAGAGAATAAATACTATTTCAAACGGCCAATTACTCCGAGCCTTGCATTCGGGGCTCTGGAGTGAAGGGACCAGTGGCAAGGGACTTGGGTCTCGGTACTCTTGAGGTTTAGGGGCCTCAATACTTGTCATGGGGTTGGGGCGGGGTAGATCATGACGATCTTGATATTGGGGACGGTAAGGCAATGGTATGGCTTGGACTCTGCTGGCATTTAGGATCTCGGAAGATCTAAACCGTGTGTTCGGCGGGCTTCTGGTTGGCAAGCCACCTCAGACGGCTAACAGCAAGTCGATCTCATCTCTATACAGAGCTGTGTTCATGACCAAAGTAATCCCTTGAAGCACCGAGCAGAAACTCCAGTCTCTTTCACCTGTCCGCCTTCAGGCTGTCTTAGGTGGGCTTCTCGAAACTTGGCCGGTGTAGGAAAAAGCAAATCCCGCACCGTAGCAGGACTCGCGGAAGGAGGCAGGAAGGCCGGCAAGGAAGGACCGAACGGAAGAAGACAAGGAATGGCAGGCATCAATTAAGGAAGCAAGCAAGGAGCAAAGAAAGGCAGGAAGGAAGGACGGAGGACAGCAGCGTGGAAAGTCTTCCCCTTCTCCAGTCCCACTTCCCTTCATGCGTTCTTTCCTGGAAACCGGTAGACCGGTAGAGAGCAGTTTGTTGCCGACACTTGTCTCAGTCTAACTTGTTGATGGCACTGAGTGTTTGTGTGACCTCTCTCGGTCCTCAACCCTTATGCTCATGACACCTGCTTCCTGCCAAATGAAGCAACTCAAAAGCTTTACATAATTGCTCTCCGAGGTATCCTTAGTCATGCCGTGCGGAGACTTCACTCGTGCGCTCCCATGCACCTCCGCTTGGCAGGCGGCGGGGTGGCATCCGCCTGAGCCGTAGGCAGCTTCGGGGCTTTGGGGATTCCTGGAGACTTGGATTGTACCCACAAGGAGGAGGCTAAATGCAGTCCCGCCAAACAGCTCGCAAGCAAGATATCCTGCCAAAAAAGCTCAAGAAATACGGTTTTTAGTGATGAGACCCTTCTCGAGCCCCCAGGCAGGATGCCCACAGTGCTTGCGGTTCTTTTCGGGATTCCGAAGTTCGGAGCCTTCTAAAAAAAGATCCCACCTCCTCCTTCGGGACGGGTCTCGGCAAGCATCCGAGCTCACGCCTGGCTTCGCAGTGCTTGAGCTGTTAAGATGTAGGATTTATTGTTATGGGGTCTAACAAGCACTGAGTAGGGAGTTTAACCTGCAGGAACTAATGCCTGAACGATGGCGGGAGCGGTCTTCATCTGCTCTGCGTAGCCAGCTGTTTGAATAAAGGTAAGATAGCCGGAAACCAACTATTGGATTGACCAGATGAAGCTGCTAAAAGACCTTCAGAACTGTAAATTTGTGCTCTGCGGGATCCAAGCCTGGCATCCGCAGACCAGTTCAAGAGGCGTTCTCGACTCGAGGCTTCATTGCCTCCCAAAAGCGAATTTGTGGTGTAGAGCCTCAAAAGAACATCCCAAGAAAGGCCTTCCTCCAACTACCTCCATCCCTCCACCTTTAACTTTTTCACTAAACCTTAAAACCATAAACACTGGAGAAGTGGAGCCTTGGTCCTTGAACATTTAAGATAGGCTAGTCCCAACGCACTGGGTTTGTGACGGGTAAGACAAGCCTTGAACACTCGAATCGAAACAAATTCCAAACTTCCGATGTTTGGAAGCTCAAGCCGTATTGCGCCCCGTTGCCTCAACGCTCTGCACCCTTAACACCCTACGAGTACACCCCAGACCCTAAACTCCTACAACTCCTTCAAGCCTGCATGAACCACTCAACGTTCGTTTCCGCAAGCCGTCAGTCACTGCAGGCCAAGAAACGAAGCCGGTGGTCAGCCCCCGGGAAGACTTGACAATACATTGCAAGGTCGTTTGGATTATTACAGACATTCTACGATATTCATATCATATTGTGTCTGTCCCTGACTGATTTTCGAAAGCAAAACCTGCGCTGACCGGACAGATGAAGGCAAGTGAACCACAAAACCTTAGAAACGACTCTGACTCTTCAGCCTCTGCATTCTGATCGACACTGCATTGCACTCTGCGCCTGGCTGGGCCTTCGGCCATAGCACCAAGCGGAGCCTGACGAGAGCCAGAGATCGCACAATCTGGGATGCCAACTGCGACATGTGGTTTCAATATGAACTCGAAGCCATCGACCCCCTGCCACAAAACACACTTCCCCACGCCCACACTGAGCCAGGTGTGCGAGCAATGGTTCCGATGTAAGTACCTATCTTAGTACGACAGGATGCAAGACTGTCAAGGCTGAGGTGCCTCCTCGGAGACCCATCAGCTTCCAGACGCATGCAACACGAAAGATGATTTCACGAGGAAGGGCTGAAGTATCTCCCGCTCGCGTGGACCATTTTGAGGTTAATTCCTGTATCCCAATGCGAGCATCTGGGCACTAGGTCCCCTGGAGCTTCTAGAGGTTTGCCGCGGCCTGATCTCGAACGTATGCTCCTGTAGTGAGGTAATATTAATGAACAGAACCCCTTGCTCTCACTGCACTATACCATATTTCAGAACTCTATACTATACTCAGCATTAGAAGCCCCAAAAATCCGAAATTGCTTACCCATGCACTCCAGGGGCCCGGCCTGGTGGAACTATCAGGCTCTTGGACTTCGTCGGCCTTGCAAGTTTCAGGTTCTGAGAGACTACGATTCGAGGGCAGCTTCTACTCCGAAAGCTGTCGAGGTAAGAAATAGCTCTTGGGTTGCTACACATGGATCGACTTCGACATGCAAAGTTCTAGGTGTTACAGCCACCGCATCGGACCCACTGAAGTGTATCGCGAGGATATCCACAAGGGGAACGCTCCGTGTTTCCTGCATCACAAGTGTTGGTAGCGCTATGACTCTATGACTAGACTCATTGCTGCAGATGGCCATGAGCAGCTCCAACACTACCGCTGCCGTCGCCGCAAGCACCGCCGCCACCAGATGCGGTGCCACCACACCACACCACACCACACCACCAACACCAAAACCAACACGAGTTCTTCACCATCACCATCGTCATCAGCACCATCATCATCATCATCGTCATCACCATCATGATCGCCATCATCAGCATCGCCACCATCACCATCGTCATCATCACCACCATCTGCATATGCATAAGCATCAGCCATCATCAGCATAGTCATCGTGATCGCCATCATGATCTTCATCGTCATCATCATCAGCAGCAGCACCACCATCATCTTCACCAGTGCTAGCACCAGCACCACCGCTAACAAAATACACATCTTCATGTTCATGTCTTAGTCATCACCACCACCTCAAAAAGAAACGTCGTGTTCATCATCATTGTCGGCTTCAGCGGATGAAGCATCATCATCATCATCGCCATCTTCATCAGCAGGAGCAGCAGTCGCAGCAACATCGTCATCAACATCCACCAACTCCATCACCATCACCATCATCATCAGCGGCAGCACCATTCAGACATCACCGGTACGATCATCAAGCCGATTTTCGAAAACCTGCACACCCGCAACTTCTGCATGGTACGGCGAATTGCCACCAGACGCAAAACAGCTGTCCAATGGGTTCCGAGGCAATATGTTTGCAGCCAGGCTCGCAGAATTTCACTTCCGAACACACACACACACACACACACCAAGTTAGCCAGTCCGTCGTACTGGTCAGCACGATAGTCTGTGAAGACACAGCTTCAACCACATGTCACAAGTGATCTTGCAGCAACAGCAGATGTCAACGACTGACCGTTGCAACCGACGCAACCCCTCCGCTTTGGTGCTGCCTAGTCCCTATAGGCACCCTAGACGTCGGGAACCACAAGAGTAGCCTGGAACCTGAAAACATGGAGTCAATTAGAGCTTATCCGTACGACTGCGGCCTTTCAAAAGAGATCTTCGTCCCAGTCGCACAGAGGCGGGGGGCCCTGCTAAGCCCTTTGGGCAACAGCCGCCCGGACCCTGCGAAGCCCCAGAAGGCTCGAATTGTGTCTGTGTACTTAAGTGGGTGTGATGCTATTACACTCAAAAATACTCAAGAAACAGCTGGGTGAAGGTTGGTGGAGCGCATAAGTATAAGTAGGGACATCAGCAACATAAACCCCAAGTAACCCCAAGGCTGCCAAACTAGAGCCAGTTTTCGCTTTCGCCGCATGCCGAAACTCCTAAGCACCCCGAGATTTCGAGACCACGCCGACACCGAATGAGGAGCACCTGAAAGCCTCATGGCGTGCGGCTTGGAGACCAAAATGAGCACGGGACGATGGTGGGAGCAGGAGTTTTCGAAGAATTGAGGATCTGGCGTTAAGTCCTGGGTTTGGGCTTCAGAACTTAGGGGCTTCAGGGTGGGGTTTGAGCTTCCGCTTTTGGCTCTTCCCGCTGAAGGTCCATCAGCCTTCCGGGATGGCTTCTGAAACGCGATGCTGGGTCTGACCTGAGGGCTGAATTAGAGGCAATGTGTGTGGAACCCAAAACCCTCACATTCCAGCGCAGTCGGCCCCGAGAAAGAAGCCAAGAAAGAATGAAGATCGACTACTCCGGAATTTGGGCAACTCCTCTGGGGAGTGGGTCGTAGTTAACCGAACATGGCGAGAGTCGAAAACCGAGGGTTTTGGATTCCCTAGCTACTGTAATTCGTCTGGCCGACAGCCAGCTACTGTAATTCGTTTGCCGAGAGGGCGGATCAGCGAGCCGGCAGAATGGTTTCCATTCTGCTGCATGTTGTGGCTTCATGAAACAACCACGCCGAAGGCACCAAGTTCCAGCAAAGGCAGCGCTCAATCACATGCTTGTGCCGCAGAAGCCTCCTACCTTCAACCTTTGTCCAAGGCCGCGGCTTAACTGAGGTGATTGTGATCTTGTCCTTTCGCACTAAAATACTTACACTTGTGGAAATACCCGTCAAGCCCCACTTGACCTGCACATGGCCATCTATGTGGCACTTTCCAGTTGGGATATAGTTAATTTTGTAAATACTAGCAACCCAGACGGTTATCCGAAATTGATCCCTGGGCTCGCACGATTCGCCCACCTACTTGAACAGCTGTGCCATGGTGGACTCAGAGAAATTGTGGGGGATTTCGGTGCCCAGCTTCCTGTTAAGCTTGCGCCACCACAATGCCTTGGCCGTTTGCGCATGTGCTCCAAAAGGTCAAAAGCCACCATTACATACTGATCTCGCGACACGAGTTTACGACTATGTCATGTACCTCCTCTCCGCGTCTTTGTCCGAAAAGAATTGCAACTTCAGCAAGAATCGAGGGCATGTTCGGCACAGTCAGGCTGACGCACGAGCTGCCGACGAGGGGGGTCGGCACACCGCATTTTCGTGGAACACAACCCGAAGCAAAGATCTCACCTAAGTTACCCTGAACCCTAAACCCTCAACCCCTGAACCCTGAATCCCAAATATGAAGCTCCAACAGGTCGTGTCACTGAAGCTTTCGGCGTTCTCTTCCTGAGCTGTCGCAAGGCGCTTCTGTAGATTTAGGACTGAGTTGTTTCGGGGTTTGGGATCTCAGGGTTCGTCATCTAGAATGTAATAGGCAGCAGGCAGCAAAAAGAAGTGGAGGTGGTGGTGGTGGTGGCGGTGGTAGTAGTAAGTAGTAGCAGTAGTAGTGATAGCAGTAGCAGTAGCAGTAGCAGTAGCAGTCGTAGTAGTAGTAGTAGTAGTAGTAGTAGTAGTAGTAGCAGTAGCAGTAGTAGTAGGAGTAGTAGGAGTAGTAGTAGTAGTAGTAGTAGTAGTAGTAGTAGTAGTAGTAGTAGTAGTAGTAGTAGTAGTAGTAGTAGTAGTAGTAATAGTAGTCGTAGTAGTAGTAGTAGTAGTAATAATAGTAGTAGTAAAAGTAGCAGTAGCAGGAGCAGCAACAGCAGCAGCAGCAGTAGCAATAGCAGCAGCAGCAGCAGCAATAGCAGCAGCAGCAGCAATAGCAGCAGCAGCAGCAATAGCAGCAGCAGCAGCAATAGCAGCAGCAGCAGCAATAGCAGCAGCAGCAGCAGCAGCAGCAATAGCAGCAGCAGCAGCAATAGCAGCAGCAGCAGCAGCAGCAGCAGCAGCAGCAGCAGCAGCAGGGCAGCTGTAGCAATAGCAGCAGCAGCAGCTGCTGCTGCAGCAGTAGTAGTCGTCGTGGTAGTAGTATTGGCAGGAGTACTAATCTTACGACGACGGCACTTGCTGCTGCTGCTGCTGCTGCTGCCGCTGCTGCGGCTGCTACTAAAACTAAAACTGTTGCGACAGTGACTGCCACGACCAGGGTTACCAACCGTCACTAGGAGTCACTGGCATAAACGCTAGCGCCAGCAGTCACTGCATGGTGAGAACTATACCGTACTTTTTACCAACGCCGTTCCTCTTTATGCATTTTCTCCCCAGCGGCTGGGTGCCGAAGTCAACGTAAGTCAGCCCAAACCTGAGCGAAGGACGATTGCTCCGCGCGAGATAAATCCTGCGATACCCCGAGGCCGAACTCTTCTAAAAGGCCGTTGCATTGAAGATCTGGAACGAAGTCCAGGCCAGAAAAGCAGATCTCTCGTTGAACCCCTCTAATTACCTGATTCTGATGGTCTCTCCAAGCTCTAACACCGTGAATTGCCCGCCACACAGAAGTTCAATCATGTCTGCGAGTAGCTGCTGAAGAGCTGTCGGGGTCTGCTCGGAGCTTCGTGATTCTTTGGCTAGAGTCGATGCATGTCTAGGCCAAAACGGGCTTGCATACGAGTTGTCACACCTCGGCAGCAACCCTGACACGTCAACCCAACCATAGACCACACACTCAAGCTTGAACTGCGTAAACTCCAAAACGCTTTAAAACCGGTGGCTTGAGATGTCTGCTTCGCTGCCGGCTTCCTATTGATAATCAACTCTTACCAGTACGTCCACTCTACTAGCATCAACAGGGCAAGTTGGCAGCCAGACGGCGATACAGCCGTTGTGATTCGCACCGCTAGGATTCAGCCATCATCAAAAACGCTTTAACCAGTCGACTGTTGCCGAAAGCTGGCTGATGCGGCTGGTGCCACTGCTGCAAGTCGGAAAGCCAATCCCGAGATATCATCACTAGGACATTTATGAAGGGCTACAAGGGAATCTGGCTCAAGTTCCCGTCGTTACCTCCCACACATCGGCTTGCAAAGCCAAGCCACCTTCGCGAGAAGCCGTCTGCCCACTCAAAGTTGTCCAGCAGCGACCACACAACATATCCTGAAACACAAGCCCTTCAAGCCCTACGCTTGCGCTCGGTGTGGTCTCAATCCTCTAGCATGGCAGCCGAAAGGAAACATACAAGTCTTCCTGTACCACACAGCCAAAGCAGTGCGGCGGTGTTGAGCGGAAAAGAAGGTCGCTATGCTGCAGGAGTCCTCTAGGAAACCGTCCTCAACCACAAGCCACAACAACCCAAACCCCAAATAATACCAACACCATCCTCGAACCCAGACCATAAACCCTATAAGCCCTCTAAACCCTCTTAACCCTGTAGATCCTAAGCCCTGAACCAGTCAACCCCAGACGGGCCTTGGACTGGGATGCCTTCCTCCACAGCTTCGGCTACTTTGGCGAGGTAGTCGCGAAAGAACCTCGGAATAGCGAGGCTCGCTGTGCTTAAGGTTTAGTTACATTCAGTCAAGTACTCCGTCCTTTTTGCCGGAGAGCAGCGAGTTAGAGCTGGTTGCAGTCCTCACCATTACCACTGCAAATTCGACAACCAACACAACTAGCGGCTAGCAGTAACCAGCATCACGACGACGATGACGATCACCGTATCGCGACTGTTCAAGCGAATATGGCAACAAGATTCTGGTTCAGATGGTATTCGCTGCTGTTGTTGCTGTTGCTGTTGTAGCAGGTGCGCAGAGCAAAGTGCATAAAGGTGTTGCACCGGTGTTGCTGTTGATGCTGCTGGGGTCATCACCAACATCAGAATCACCACGTCACCACCAATGACACTACTGCATTCATTATCATTGCTTGCTTCATCGTCATCATCATTAACCATCACCATCCTCTCCTCCCATCTCACTGATATCGACGGCAGCCGGATTGACCTACCGGCTACTGCCGCCTGCCTACCGACCGACCAACCAACACAACAAGCACGCAGGTAAGCGAGCAAGCCAGCAAGCAAATAAAGAGAGACAAGCCAACAACACCAGAATCGTCACCACCATCATGCTATTGCTGTCGCCATCGTTGCAATATCATTTTCGTCGTCGTCATCAATGAAACAGCAGCAGGATCACCGCAATGGTCGTCAGCTGCATTGTCACCACCGTCCCATCAACGTCATCGTCGTCATCATCATCCCTCAACTTTAATCATAGACATCAACATCAACATCAACAGCAAACACAACATCATCATCAGCATCACCATCACACTGGTCACCACCGACATGGTCATGGTCGCCATGACACATCACATCACATCACATATCCTCAGACCCGTCACAGACAACAAATACATCCTCTCAAGCATCATGGTCAATGCATGGTCAACAACAACACCAACAGCACAATTGTCGCCGCGGTGTTCACCAATTGCATAGATCTGACGAGTGATGGCAGGTTTCCTTTACCGCGAAGACAGGCTGCCCATGCTTGAGAGACTATATTGCCAGATATTGCCCAGCAATTCGGAGGCCCAGCGTATCTGGGCATGTCTGCGAAGAACGATGGTGTTGCCTTTACGGTGCGGGCAGGGAGCGAGATGCGGTACGAATCATCCACCGTCCAAGCCTGGGATCAGGAAGCTAAAGGGCATTTGCTCTGGGGGCTGCAGAAAACAACAATCTTCAGAAAGTGCGGAAGCCAAGGAGGACGTGCCATCCGATCGCCCGCCTACAAAACCGCAAGTTTATAAGACCTGTAGACGGTGGGCCACAGGAAAACACCTTCACCCAGGCAGGGGCGGTCTCCTTCGCAGATTCAGAACCGATCATGACACATGAAAGCAGAAGACTCCGAAGCGATGAAGACCTGCACACAGCAACGAGGCTCTGGCATACTGAGTGTGGCCAGGATCAGGGCAACCATTCTCTGTGATGTAGATTTGATGCGGTTGGTAGCGCTGATTGACCTGAGACATGCTCGCGGAATTGCGTGTACATCAAGACATGACTGTAACCCAGGATTTGGCTATTTGCTATTGGCTTCTTGGAGCTGCAAGCACTTGCAGAAGCACTTTTAAGAGTCGTGGCACGGCTCTCAACCCTAAATTCCCTCAGAGCCCTGAACGCCCAAAACCCCACGTCGTCTCGGAAGCCCCGAACTCCATAGCGGCGAGGGGCCCAGCGGAGATGCAGCAACATCTCCTCACCACGCTGAACCACCAACATGTCATCGAGTATGCATAGCGACATAATGATTCAGACTTCATCAAAGCCAACATATCTGTAGACAAAGCACCACCTTGTAGCCCGAAACATCCAGTAACATCTTCTATTGTCGTCGCCTGTCCAGAACTTCTGTCCACTTGGATGTGTTCGTCGGGACGCCGAGTCCCACAAGGTTGCACCGTTTGGATAGTAGTTTGGGGCTTCTGCGGTGTTTGAACATCCATGCGTGTTTAGGATAGATATCGCCTGACCTGCACCTCTCCGGATGTACATATGGGAGTTTCCGAAACTAGGGGGCCCTAACAATTATAGTACCCCAGATAGTAGGATCCTTATTAAAAGGACCCCAAATCATGGTACCCCTAATTTTCGGAAACTCCCATATCGCCCGCGCTTGGGGCTAGGGGCTGGGAACCCAGAAGCCTAAAATTTACAGCAGCCTATGCACTGATTTTGTATAGGGGGTGTATAATTACTATCGATCAGCATAGGGTTTTGAGGTATACTGTTCTTGCTCCGGGGCTAGAAGGGGATATTGTTACTAATTGTCCAGACCAAAAGTATGTTGCAGCTGTCTTTGTGAGGGCTGTATCTGCCGCACTCTGTTCATGCACTGAGAAACAGAAACCAAAATCGAATCACACTGCGCCATGAACCTGGCTAGAGCCTAGATCGAATGCTACAGCCACGAAAGTAGCTAGGGATCTACGTGGTTTGGGGGCCCAGGGCTAGTGCTCTCGAGCCGAAAGCCCAAACCCGAGTCGTCAAAGTTGCGCGGGCCTCCGGAACTTTGTACAGCCACGCCCCGATGAACTTGTCGCCGATGGGCTTTCCATCCCTTGCCAAAGGCTTGAAGCGAAGACATGACTTTTCTATACCCCCCCCTTAAAACCAAAATACACATAATAATATTATTCATATTGTCTTGGGTTTTATATGAACAACGTGCAAATCAAAAGAGTTCCTCAGGAGACTAGGGTTCGAGGCCAGGTTCTGGCATGTGGGGCTTGGGAGCGTGGCCTTTGGGCTGCTCTTGGCACTATGGGGATGAGGGTTGTGGCTGTAGGTTGGTGTGATGTTCAGGAGAAACATACATCAATGGCCGAATCTTTCTGACTTCTCGAGTTCGATAACTGTACACTGAGACCGAGAAGTGGTCTTCCAACAATATGACATAACTCGCACTTGAGGTGCTGCATTTGCACCTGCTACCTGACTTGCACAAAATTACCTGTAAGGCCTGTCGAAGCAGAAAGGTTTCCTCCCCATTCCTTCTACACCCATGCTGGCTGGGCAAACCTGGACCTGCCGTAAGGCCGTCATAGCTTCACTGCTTCACTTAGGCTGAAGCCTTTTCGACAGACCAGCAGCAAAACCTGCAGGCAAGGATCTTGAAGAAGCGCTCTTGCGGATGGAGAGGGTCAACGTCTTTATGACCATGGTCATGATGGTCATCATGATCACCATGATCATCAGAGTCGTGCTTATCATCGGGCTGCTTTGCCGACCTGAGCCATGTCGACGCGTGACTTGTGCAGAGTTTCAGTGACAGGACCTCGGAACTCTCCCCTCCCCTGTCTGAGGACACAGCACATACCTCCCGCCGTAGGTGTTCAAGCCATAAACCGACATCGGGTGATTGGCACCTCACAGCGGTTGAGAGTATAGCATTCAGGCCGTAGTGCTGGCACTTCGGTACTGCCGTGATGATGGTGATCACGATGAAGCAGCACTCTTTATTCCTACTGTGCACCTCTGGTTGGCATCATAGTTGCAAACACTGCTGATGCTCCTCTTATGCCTCATGTCCGTGCTTGTTGTTGATATTCATGCCTCCTGTTCCTAAGAATACCTCATGAACCCTAAACCCTAAACAGTGCCTGACTTCAGCAGCTCTCGCTCCGCCGCAGTGAAGCGGGGAAGGTGCTTGCCAGTGACCATCTTCAGCTCCTCCAGGGATCCGAACTTGAAAATGAGGAAGCCCAGGATTATAGTGTAGACTCCCTTTAGAATAGGATCTTGAAGAGAAAACCCAAAAACAGCCTGTAAATGGGGCACCCTATTTTGTTGAAACTCCCGTCTTGGATTGCGAGGTCGACAACTTGTCGGAATTCAGGCTGGCTGGTTTGGGCCTGCAGAAGACGGGAGGGGGGGCAAAGAACCTAAACCGTAAATCTTAAGTCATCTTGTCAAACGCCAAGCACTTCAACGTCTAGAGCCCTCCTAGGGAAGCCGAGTGCGGAAGTCGAAGCTTAAGCAGTCGAGGTGAATTGACTTTTGCCATATATATAGACATATTGCAGATGCAACATGTATAGAAAATCGGGTACTAGTTTGTATTGTACTACCTCATCTGATCATATCTTGTACTGTTCTATATCGCATCATATTATGTCACACTATTGTCTGTTGTTCTATACTAAATGTAAGTATACACACCGTGAGCGTACATTGACAATCTGTGTGCACGCAATTAAAGTGTTCCTGCACAAGGTTGGACATAAACCTCAACCGGGTTTAGGGTTTGGGAGCTGTGCAGGAGCACTAGTAGTGGCGATAGCAGCAACTGGAGGAGGAGGAGGAGGAGGCGTAGTAACAGTAGGTAGTCGCATTCGCAGTCGGAGTCGGAGCAGGAGCAGCAGCAGTCGCAGTAGCAGTAGCAATAGCAGCAGTGGCAGTGGCAGTGGCAGTGGCAGTAGCAACAGCGACAGCAGCAACAGCAGCAGCAGCAGCAGTAGCAGTAGCAGTAGCAGTAGCAGTAGCAGTAAGCAGTAGCAGTAGGAGTAGGCGTAGGCGTAGGAGCAGGAGGAATACCAGTAGTAGCAGTAGTAGGACTAGTAGGAGTACGTAGTAGGACTAGTAGGAGTAGTGGGAGTAGTAGGAGAAGTAGGATCAGAGCAGGAGCAGGAGCAGGAGTAGTAGTAGTAGTAGTAGTAGTAGTAGTAGTAGTAGTAGTAGTAGTAGTAGTAGTAATAGTAGTAGTAGTAGTAATAGTAGTAGTAGTAGTAGTAGTAGTAGTAGTAGTAGTAGTAGTAGTAGTAGTAGTAGTAGTAGTAGTAGTAGTAGCAGTAGCAGTAGTAGTAGTAGTAGTAGTAGTAGTAGTAAGTAGTAGTAGTAGTAGTAGTAGTAGTAGTAGTAGTAGTAGTAGTAGTAGTAGTAGTAGTAGTAGTAGTAGTAGTAGTAGTAGTAGTAGTAGTAGTAGTAGTAGTAGTAGTAGTAGTAGTAGTAGTAGTAGTAGTAGTAGTAGTAGTAGTAGTAGTAGTAGTAGTAGCAGTAGTGGTAGTAGTAGTAGTAGTAGTAGTAGTAGGAATAATCGTAGTAGTAGTTGTGGTTGTGCCTGGTAGTGGTGGTATTCAGTAATTACGGAACTACAAATCAAAGCAAAGACCCCGGACCTTGCGAGCAAAATAGGGAGCTAGACACAACAGGTTTTGCGGCTACCTTATGTATGGTCTAGTTTTCTTCGAATTTCCGGAGATCGCCATGAGACAATAATACTTGGCGTTTTGATCTTGACCCTCTGTCAGTTTTGGCTGGCCAGTCCTCCGGATAGTCTCCGAAGAAGAGGGGATCTGCAAACCAGCCTCTGGATGTTTGGTGTCTAGGGGGGTTGTTTTAGAGAGCTTCGGGCTTGCCGTGCAGGGTATCCCAAAAACCAAGCTCTGTCATGCCGAAGTACCGCTACTACTACCTTGGAGACGACTGCCGAACAAAAGCTTGCCATAGCTCTTCACACCTGAAGATTACAAGTTAAGCTTCGCGGAACCCTAAGCAGATCTTCGCATCCAGTCCGAAAGACGAAAATGCACGAAACTGACTTCCGAGCTGAGGTCTTCGATTCAGGCGTCTGAATTTGGGCTCCGTGTCTTGGGATTTAGGGTTGAATTTTCTGTCCTCCCGGCTTGCAGCAAGTGGCCGACCCTCTGCAGCGCATCGACTTCGACGCTCTTCACATCGTCCTTGTCGTCCGGGTGAAGCGGCTCGGGGAAGTCGTAGTTGATCACGATGCCCATCCTTGCGTAACACTTCCGATGCAGGGTTCGGACCATGCCAACACCGCCGGATGCTTGCTTTCGCCACTACGATTGCAAAAAGCCTATGAATACGATGCCAGCACATGTGGACGCGCATGGCTCCGCATGTGGGTATGTCATGGGAAGACACACATTTTTAACGGCCCATGCATCGCCTCCAGTGCCCCAGCCACTTTCTGCCAGGCTGCTTGTACCCGGGCTGGCCGTGGAACAAGTTCCGGAACATCTCGAAGGTCTTTGCATGTGCAAGAATCACCTCGGAAAACGAAACCCCGAATCCCTCCGCAAAGGAAAGAGCCCTTCCTCGACAATTAGTCCCGAAGGTAGCACCCTGGGGCCCTGGAGACCAACGTGCTACCAAAAGAACACAGGCAGGGTCTGAAGGAGCTTCGGGGTATGAATACACAAAGATTGCCAAAGGAGTATATTTCGGCTCATTGGCGATTGCCCTTAGGGAAGACTTTGCCTCCAACTGAGGAGCATGAGCTCTAGTGAGAAAGCCGCTCGAAGTACAGCCTAATCGAGTATCAACTATAGGTACAACTGTTGCACAACGTCAAAACTAATTCCGGCTCTCGGAAAATAGTGTTTAAGTTTTCTGCGTAGAAGCGCTGTCACTCTGATTCTCGGACTTGGTGAGTTTTTGTATATCCCCAAAGCAGTCCGAGAAGCCCGAGCTAGTGAACAACGAAAAGAATAAGTCATGTGCAGGCACGTAGGATTTAAAACTTCAGCTTCATCACACGGTGCTTTCGTGCGAGAACACGAGTGGGATTCTGAGGATTGAGGTCCTCAACCCTAAACTCCCTAAACCCGAAAAAACTAAACCCTAAACCGGAAACCGGACAACGTAGGGGTCCCAACAGTGAGACCAGGGTTTCGCAACTGACCCCAAGGGTGGGCATTAGTAAATGTGCAGGCTTCCATATCTATATCTCTATAGTACATGCAGCGACTTGGGTTCAGTCAGTCGGGCTCGCGAAGGTTCGGGTCAAATGCTACGACGGTTTCGGCTGACCAGCCAAAGGTGGTTCCCCGACTAAGACTGACATGTTGAATCTGAGAGCATGCCGGTTAAGACGCCCGTATGTGCATCGTATACAGACGCGTAATTGCGCGTGACTTGTCACCGTTGTTCCACCATTTCTTAAAATACGACGCTTGTTGGCACTGTTGCGTTGTTGTGTTGAGTTCACTGCTGGCATGCCCGCTATTGGTGCCATCGCCACCATCATCATAATCAGTGCGCTCACCATCAGGTCTGGTATGTCAATAGTAGGCTACTCTAAACCCCTGAATGCTAAAGCATCAGCTCCCTGACGTTTCCATCGTGGCACATTGTGGCCACACTTGAACTGGTCGTATTTCGACTTGACACCCGGCGCATGGACACCTGATCAGTAAGGCTTGCAATTGGGTGTCCTCACTGTACAACATTTGTATAAAAAAACTCCGTATGATGAGAAAAGTCGCTTAGATCAAGCCTCAACTGAAGATGGGTGGAGAGTCGGGCACAGTCAGCTAGATGAGATCTGCAGCTTAGTCAGATAAGCAATTGCTGGCATGTCGTTCAATCGCGCACTCACTTGCCAGGCCTGCTTATTCCAGAAAACTGTCCCGGAGCACTGCTGGTGGGTACCATGATGAGCTATCTGCGACCGTCCAACACACTCTGTGAAGCCGGCGAGGTGTTAGGAGGAGGCATCTTCGAGCTGCATTCGTTTGAGTGATTTGGCTTCGGCTGTGCTGTAGAGCCAAGGCCCGGGCCGATGTGGTAGCCCAGAAAGCAGAAGCTGAACGGCTCGTTGATAGTCATCCATAACTTCACCTGTCGATCTGAAACGCCAGAGCATCTCTCGTACAGAGGGGGCTTCCATCTTCCGCATCCCGAACTAGGTGCCGATTTCGACCGTCCCCGAAATTATTTACAGTTAGGGCTCTGTATTAACCAATAAAGTAACTCAAAAGGCGCCCTAAACCGATACCGAGTAAACGACGACGGCGACCAGACCGAGGCGAAGGCGGAGGCCGAGCAGAAGCACATTGAAACTGATCTTGCCGATGTGACGACGATGACGACAAGGAAAATGGAAATGACGATGACAAGAACTGTTGATGATGATGCTGACGATGCTGAGGATGAAGCTGGCTATTTGCCTACAGATGCAGGACCATACAAGTTAAATGACAACAGTTCCAAGCTGCTGCATCGCACTGCTCTTGCTTTGTCTGAGTGCCTTCGCGGTTGGAATTTTCTTGCCTTGACTGCTCCATACCGCCGAAACATGTGCTTCGTGGCAATACATCTGTAAGAATGGCCAATCGAATAGAATGCGGTAAACCAATACATAAGAGCGACAAGAATTGGAATTGGAGAGCCGCGGCCTCTGGAAAGGTAGTGAGGAGGAACTTGGCGTAGCTGACAAAATGATCCACCACCTGGTGGTTTGCATGGGCTGGCCAAGCTTCCAGACTCGAAATTGCAGTCTTTGTTGTGCTGACTTGCCGGCTAATTAATGTCGATGCTCACCTGCTTTTGCAATTAATATCTCATCAGCGCATTCTCATCTTGGACGGAACGAGTCCCCGAAATCGTCCAGTGCCAAACTTACTACTAGTATTATTGCTACGGTTATAGCTACTTCTCTTGTCATTACTATTATTATTCCCAAACTTAGATCCAGGTGGCCTCTGGCTCTCGCCAATCTAGCTCCTTCGGGAGATCCCAGTGATACATCGTCACCATGGGCGTGATGCCTGGAAGCTCGTCAGCACAATCATTGTGAAAGAACAATGTTAGTGTTGATAGCAAAATGATAGTAGTATTAAAAGAAGATTACGATATGACAGCTCCGAACAACTACTCACCACGTTCAGGGCCATGGAAGCTGGGGTGGCAAGCTGACATCGGAACTTGGGCTTCTCAAGCTTCGCGGCGAAGGTACTGTGTGAATACTCCAGGCCTTTACTAACTTGAATAATGCTTGGGGGTAGGCTATACTGTAGCTATATTACTATATTGAGGAACCTCAGGAATGTTATTAATGACTGCTCATGCTCCTACATCTTCATGTAGGTTTAATCCAACTAAGCAGACAAGCACGCCAAGATCGGCGGCTCAACCCTAAACCCTGCGCTAAATAACCCATAACCTTCAACCCACAAATCTGTAAATTGCAGGACGGCCCGATGCCTCTGAGGCTTTGTGGCACCTGTGGACTCTCATTTGCACAGGCCGTTTCGGAAAAGATGAGCTTCAGTGTGAATCTTGGTTTGCTCATCGCATGACCCGGAAAAAAACGGAACACTTGAGACATTTGCCTACAGAGGCTGGAACATTGCAAGCACTCCACGATGCTATTGTCAGCTAAGGGGCCTCGCGCCATCAGCTCTGCCAGCACTTTCCTTCGGGATCAAGCTCCGAATTTATTCGGGAATGATTCCGCCATGGCATTGCGGGCACATCACTTCTATGGTCTGATCAAGAAGGAAGCACACCACCATACTGGCAACCTGCAATAAACGACTCATAAGCATCAAGAAGAAAGGGCAGCTGCAATAGCAACAACATGACAACCCCGGGGATGATCCGAGTAGCAGTACTAGTGTTGGAGTAGTACCGTTGATCTCTGCAGTACGGATTTTAACACATCATTAGTTCTTTCGGCTTCCTGGTCAAGGTCACCTCCTCTTCCCATATCCGAGGCCCAAGCTGGAAAACCCCGAAGCCCCAAATCCCACAATACTCAAGCTGCCCAAAGCAGAAGTCCGAAACGTAACAGACATCAAGCCCGACCAAGCCCTCGTAAAACCGCTGCACAGTCGCAAGGAAACTAAAGACTTAAACAGCTAAAAAAGCGCTCTGCATGATGTCACACAGCCCTTGCAAACCCATCTCCACGCAGGCTCCTGTAGAAGTCGATTCCTTCTTGATTTGGCGTAGCCGTTCCGTTGATGAAGGGTAAGACCCGCGTCCAAGAGATCGAGAACCTGTCGGTGTCTGTGGAGTTCTGGGCGTTTGACATACATGTGTATGTATGTGTGTACATGTAGAGAGAGACAGAGAGAGAGAGAGAGAGAGAGAGAGAGAGAGAGACAGAGAGAGAGAGAGAGAGTGAGATATATATATATATATATATACTTACATACCTAGACATGCACCCATGCATGAATACATATATATATATATATACATACACACATGTGCTACATGTGTACGGTGCATTTGCATGCGTGTGTGTGTGTGTGTGTCTGTGTTTTCAAGGTGTGGAAGAAACTCTGGAGGGGCGAGGTGGGCTTCGGACTCGGGAAGCTTGGGATGTGAAGCGGATCAAAATAGATTTGGGAACATGAAAGTCTGGCGCATGGACTTGTGACTTGTGGCTTGGCGGTTCAAGGGACCCCCCCCAACTGCGTTCTTCCTGCACTCCACCGGCCCTGGACAACATGACACTTCGAAAGCGTACCTGAGTTTCCTAAGTTGCAACTGCACGAAAGACTTGAGAAGCATTCTCTAATCATATGCCCCCTCCATGAAGGTTTGGAAGATCGCGGATCTGATAACGCTCTAAAACCCTTATAAACCCCACGCCCCACGAATCTCCATCCGCAAACATCCTGGAACCAAGAGCTGGTAATCTCCATGTAAGACAAACCCTTTGCAAGAACAGTTGCGGCCTGTAGGTGTTGAAGCCGTACAGGGAGAGGAGACCCTGAAGATGCCGTGGGGGTTTCTCAAACAGTTATAGGAGTCCCTTTAGGATAATAGACAAGGGCTGCATTGCGGGTGCTGCAGGTTTTATGAACGCTCCTCCAATCAAAGTGTTGCATATTACAAGCGACCGATGCCGCAAGGATGCATAGGGGGGAGGTCTCTTGTTTCTGTGAACACCATCTGATGGGCAGAAACGGAGCTAAATAGAAAGCAAGGCGTGCTGGCATGCTGTGCACTGAAAATATGGCCTATGGCCTACTAGTGACTAGTGTTTTCATCCATGGTATATGCAGCTCCTGTTAGAACACCATGTTCAGGTCCCTGTAGTAGTTAGAAGTCAACAGTGTTGTGATGCCCACGACGGTCCCACGACGACGAAACGACGACAAGGACCACGATCAAAAACGACATCACCACCAACAACGACGACGATTTTTTGTTGGACGCTGAGTGAGCAGGCTCTGCTCATAGCGGGTCCGGCAGGTCACAAAGGCACGAGGCTCAGATGCAGTCTCGAATGGCTTAAGCAAACGGACGCCCCTTACGCTTCGTAAAGGAGCCCGTTGCAAACCTGTAGAGTTGCGCACAAAGCCTGGTTAGCACAGCTAAGATGCCTGCTGTGAACCGTAGCGACGACAAAACCGACAGCCGTAACGACAACGACAAGAATAACATCAACGAACGCGCCGTCACCACCACGACCATAACCACCATCACCACCACCAACGCCACTTGTGGCGGCAGAGCTTTGCTACGGCTGGGGCACCCAAGCAGAAGTGCATCAAGCTGATGTGCATATAGTCTGGCTTGACGCTTGGAATGGGCCACCCGCAGCATTGTCTCAAAATATATCCGCATCACACTTTGCATCTACACTGAACATCCCCACAGCCCCCAACCCTGAAAGGCCCAGGATCGTAAAAACCGGAACCGTGACCTCAGTGGTATGTACCGAAGAATCCACAATTCAGAGAACGGTTGACGCCCCCCGAAGCTCCGCCTACGCTGCATTAGAGGTCGACAGAGATTCCAGAGTTGGGGGGGGCGGAGCGCTACATTCGCTTGGGTATGGCTTTGGATTTGAGGATGAGGGGTTTGGGGTTGAAGGGGCTTAAGGCATCGGAGCTAGCATTCTGAAGTCAGATGGCATTAGGACCTCCTGATTCCATACTACAGAGCCCTAAGTAGTTACCTATATCATTTTAAGGGCTCCTAATTATATCAATGGTATAGTGGGCCCGTTACTTAGGCCCCCATATTATAGTACCCTTAAAGTATCCCTCATAGTACCCCTTATAGACCCGTTTAAAACCCTGTTCTAACTACTGAGGCCCCTTTATGGCATACCAGGAGATGGAACTTCGTCCATGTCCTGCCAGACGAGCGAGGCTTGAGAGGAGCAGCTCGAAGGGAAAAACAGCCAAACTCAACGTGCACAATATCCCCAACCCAAACTGAACCCTAAAACCCAAACACCAAAACTCCAAAGACTACACCCTAAACCCAACCAGAAGCAGTTCCCCACGAACATTCCAAGGAGCCAGGTCCGACTTCCATTCATTGTAGAAATTGCAGCTAACATCGCCGGAGGCATCCTCGGCCGGTAAGCACCACGGCACTCTCCAGGCAGAGCTTTGGGTTTAGGGTTTAGGGTTTCGGGTTTAGGCTTAAAATATACAGCTTGAGGTCTAGAGCTTTCGACTGAGAGCTAAGCGCTACAAGGTTTAGAGCCATGGTTTCGAGTTAGGAAGCTATCTTCTAGCTCAGTAGTCGAGGGCTGTTGTGGGTCCGCAATGAGGTATGGGCTGAATGCTCCGCGCGGTACACGCCATTCCGTGCTCAAGCCAAGGCACATCTATCGCACCACCATTGTGGCAAAAGACATCCCAAATCGATTCCGACCTCCCGCCTGGCAGCAGCCACAGCGGGTTCATGCAGGTCTGAAAAGTATCGTCTCGAGTGAAACTGGTCAGATGGGCAATGTCATCAATGCCAGAAGTTGTAATCGTAGTTTGCATGGGTTTTTGTGTGTGTGTGTGCGTGCACCCAAACCCTCAATCAGCAAGAAGCCGCTTGGGACCCCTTATGAAGGAAGCCTCATGATACATCCGCAATGTAGTGGCGTTTCAACGGGTTTCGTGGCCAGCATCCTTTAGCAAGGAAGCAGAACAACAAATGGAGCTGAACGGTGAGGAACTAACTGCAACTATCCGAAACCCCAAACCCTAAACCTTGCACCACAAATCATAAGCCTTGAAGACCAGTACCTTAACCCAACAGCCATGAAGGTCTTGCTCCAGGTAAGCGCACAAAACTTCGCCCTCGCTGCCTTCATCCCAGGCACCTTCCACCTTCGCGTTGATGCCAGGGTTTCGGGTTTAGGGTGGGGCTTAGGGTTTAAGGCTGAGGGCTTCGGGCTTGGTCATACTCTATCCTGACCATACTATTGACTGTTGCCTATACGGTCCCTCTAAAATACCCCAAACACCATTCCTCCATGAAGGCCCCTAGACGCAACATGGGCTGACAGTTCAGGGGAGAAGGGTGGACGAAAAAGGGTGTGGGAGTCCACAAGCCGGTGCGACCTTACACCTTCGAAGCAACCCTTTACCACTTTCCAATCCGATTACCTCCAACTCGTAACACCACACAGGACTTACACACGTGTACTTTAACGTTAAACCTTGTAGACCCCGAACCCCTAACCCAACTCTGAACCCGCAAGCCGTGCGTCACACTATACCCCAGAAAGCAGGAACCCTGCTCCCTGCCTGTAGGCTCCAGTGCAGTTGCTGATATGGTTAACCATATATGTATATGCAGGTGTGTGTATCTATATACATATATATATATATATATATATATATATATATATATGACATGCTTGTATATATATACCGATAAGTATGTCTGTATGTGTGTATGTGTATATGTGTATATACATGTACATGCGCATATGTGTGTGTGTGTGTGTATATGTACATGTGTGTGTATTGTACATGTGTGTATATGTATATCTGTATATATGTGCATATGGTACATGTAGTCTATATGCGATGTGTAAATATGTGGGTATATGTACATAGGTGTGTATATATATATATATATGTATATGTATGTTTATGTGTATATGTATATGTAAATATATGTGGTGTGGATGCTTGTGTATCTATATACATATATGGGACATATAAATACATATATATATATATGTACATACATACATATGTATGTACACAGGCATATGTGCATGTCTACATCTATATGTACTTGTACCTATGTATATACATATATATATATACCTATATACATATGCATATGTACATGTGTGTATGTGTGTGCATGTATGTATGTATGTATATATATATATATACATGTGTGTATATATATATACCTATATACATATGTATATGTACATGTGTGTATGTATGTGTGTATATATATATATACACAGGCATATATATATATATATCGATACATATGTATGTGTGTATATATATACACAGAGAGAGAGTGCGTGTGTGTGTGTGTGTGTGTGTGCGAGTGAGTGAGTGAGTGAGTGAGTGAGTGAGTGAGTGTGTGTGTGTGTGTGTGTGTTTATACGTCCCACCAGCCTGGTACGCGGAAGTGGCCGTGCCCCAAAGAAAGTCGGGGACTGCTCCTCGGCTGCTAACTTGTGACTCTTCCATTGCGGTTTAGCGTTTGGGGTTGCGCCGCAACTTATTAGCCTGTGATTTAGGATTTTCGGTGTTCAGGCTTGGGGTTTGCGGTTTAGAGGTTTAGAGGTTTAGGGGTTAGGGGTTTAGGAGTTTAGGGGTTTAGGATTTCGAAGAGTTTAGGGGACACTAAAAGCCCTGGCGTGAATCCCGAAGCTGCCTGCAGACGGGGCTCCTAGAGTATCTACGATCCTCTTCTCCTGCAGCAAGCACGGGCTTGGAAAAGCTTGGGGCTTCAGGCTGCACTACACCACGACACCTAGGCCGGGAAGCTTGACTTCTTCGCGACTGTTCCCTAGCCGTGTCATGTGTAGCTATACCAACAGCACAGTCTGGCAGAAGCTGCAGCACCAACTTACCTCCATCACTCGCGCAAAACCACCGAACCACTAGGAACAGCAACAACGTAACTACCCACCAACCACCGGCAGCAGCACCAACGCCAAGGAGACCAGCGCAAAAAGCAAGTCCGGAGAAGTCCGGAGAGAAGGTGCAAGACACGACATAATAATCTTAACAATAATGGCAATATCAATACTATGAACAGTAGTAACCGTAATACTACTATTAAAAATAATGATGAAAATAACAATAAGAATCATGATGAGGATCAGCCCCGAAATACTGCCAGTCATGACGTCTGTCTATGGCAACACAACAGCACCATCATCGCCTTCTTCGCACCTACTGGTACCACCACCACGACGATGATGACTACGACTGCAACTACAGCTGCGCCTACCCCTATGTCCTGCGACGACGACTATCACAAATCCTGCCGACGATCATGCAAACGTCTTTCGAACTTTGCACTCCTTCAGGAGATCTGCTTGCCGTTGCCTGGGATGTCCGAGGGAGTTCTCCGAAGCTTTGTTGTTTCTCGGGCTTCTTGAAGTGAAAAGGCGTCACTCAAGTAACGTTTTCAAATTCGCGGGCCATAACGGACTCAGAACAGAACATCTCTCGGCCTGCTCATCATTAGCCTGTCTACACCCGCAACTACCTTGGCCTTGGTCTATCTATCCACCAGTAGCCACTCTATGACTATCGGCACAATACACGAATTTGCAATACTTACAGATGAAAGTAGGCTGGCTTCCAGATCTGGGAAGTTGCAGCTTCGGATACAGCTGGAAGTCTGGAGTCTAGAAGAGATCAAGAGCGCATGCGGTGTATGGTGGGCTCAGGACCCAAACTGAATCTCGCTGTTGTGTTGCTTAATACGCTCATGTCATCGTGTTTCAGCAAGTTTCCGAAGAATGTTCCTCTCTTGCTGCATGTGCGCAAACTAGACATAATCATCGTAGGCGATCGGGCGGGAAGTCTTGGCCCGGGGAATGCTGCCCTCCCCCTACTACCACTGCTACACGGAACAACCACGACTACCTCCACTACGACCGTCACCGCCACCACGACACGCACCAGCACGCAGCACGACCGAGGTCATCACCATCACCATCATCATCATTGTGTGAACGGAAAACCTCACAGTAGCACTGTTGTTGCTGCTGTTGCCGGTGTTCCCGCCACTGTGTCCCCACTCCGACCCTACCTCACACATTGTTTCTATGACAACTCTTAGAGAAGATCAGGAACGTCAAAAGCCTGTGAAAGCTGCAAGCCCCGAAGCTCGAACCCTCAACCATATCCCCCTCTCAGAACAAACCCCCTGTCACGTGCGAAGCTACATGTCAGTCGTGGCTTCGGAGTCCGCGAAGAGCTTCAACTGAGGAGCTCAGGGTTCGGGAGTTGGCAGCTATGAAGGGTCTATTTAGGGTTTATGGTCCAGGGGTCATAGTAGGGGGTGTGGTCTAGGGACGGCGACGGGTTGAGGGGCGTCTGTATGTTGAGGTTGAATATTGACGGTTTGAGAATCTTCGTTCCGGGTTGGGGATCTTGGCTGTTGAGATCTGAAAGTTCAGAACCCTAGGCCCTGAACCCTGAACCGGAATCACTGAAGGGTAAGCCATACAGTTTGCCTAAACCCTAAACCCTCAAACCCATGATCAACCCCGAACCCTAAATCCTGCACCAGCTTTTGCCTTGGACCTTCCTCTCACTATACTAAACATGTAATAAGGAAACCCTAAAGCAGTTTTTGAAATTATTTCGGCCCCTAAAAATAGACCGCGCACTGCCCCAACTCGAAGCCTTGTATAGAAGCGTTAGAAGGTCTTTGTCTCTGGAAACGGCCTCCGTCGATGGCTTCTGCGACTCCGCAGAGTTGCCGCGACCTCTTTGCCGGAGCTATTGTTGACGTTGGCTCAAGACTTACTTCCGGAAGAGCTCTCCTACGAAGACATTATGTTGATTCGCTTTGCTGGTCCCATGTTTAGGACTTGCCTCGGGCTGAAGCAGCATCTAAAGGGGAACCGACTCTACTGAGTGCGCAACCTGAAACTTGTCGAACTTATGGCTGACTTTGGGAGCCGAATGACGATGGCAACTATGGGGAGACTATCCGTGTCACATGGTTTTATGCTGCCGAAAGACGAAAGGGGATAACGACTCGGACAGATTTTGGTCCCAGTGGAAGGTTATAGATTTCACTATATATTCATGCCGACTGCGGACAGCTTTTCTGTACAGGTATACAGCACATTGGCTCTATACTGCCATTGGGCCAAGTGGTTCTGCTGGATGCTCTGTATCGCCGCGGCAGGACCGATTCCCAGTACTAAGCTGGTAATGGGACGTCGGATACGGCTGGATATAGTCGATATACAGTCTGGTGGCAGCTGGGCGCACCCTTGCCCAGTAACACATCTGTTCAGCTGGATCCAGAATCCGCCCCTGAGAACAACAACTATATGCATCGCCGTTCGAAAAAGGCAATCAAGGGCCTGCTTGCAGCAGCCCAAGGAGGACCATCAGAGCGCAAACGGCGAAAAGGCCTCAGTTGCGTCTGCTCCTCTACTATGCCGTCTCCTATCGATATTACTCCTGATCTTCCTCCTCTTCGGCCAACTCGTGATGCTATTACCTGCACTATACGACGACGACTCCTAGTTGGTGCCTCCATGCGCGTAAGGACGACCGTCACCTCCAAGATGATAACGGCGACAGCAAAAACAGTTGCGAAAGCACACTGGCCACGAGCAACACCGCCACGACTGACGACCATCTCCACTGCCGCTCTCCAGCAGCGCGCTAGTCACTTGCGCTATTGATGACACGCCGGCGGGCAAGCGTTTCTGGCTAGTACTTCCGCTGACAACTTCCAGCTGCAAGCGGCAGCGGTACTTATGATGGTGGCTATGAGGGCTAGCATGTACCGATTCCGTTCTTCGGGGACCTACTTCGGCTCGGGAAGGCCCAAACAAGTAGCTTGTGACTGATGCGGCGGGGGGTCTAAGCGGCTTAGGGTTTGGAGTTTCGGGCGTGCTCGTTGCCGCCGCGAAACACAAGCTGATTGCCTGAAAGGATCATCTGAAGGACCCCATGTCAGCCCTTTCGTCCACCACAAGCCCTCCTCTGCCTTGTCCTTTAGTTTCAGTTCGAAGAGCTTGCAGAAGCAGAGTCCCTGAACCGGTTCGACCAAGACTCCGGAACTCACAACTCCACACCCTGCCCCTCAGACATCTAACAAGCCTAACTATCCCACGGCCCCAAGCATCCTAGAGCCCCAAGCCCATCACCCTAGAGCACTATTTGTACTTAGTATAGGGGCCTTAATACTTCGAATAGGGTTTCGGGCACCTTTTATCAATATACCAATAAGGAGGAACCCTAAGCTGTTGCTCCACCGAGTCACATAGGCCAGGAGTTCCGATGCGATGGAGGAGTGGCACGACCGGCGGAAGGCCAGTGACTTGACGCGACATACCTCGACCTGCTGCTGTATTTGGTGTTTCCGAAAATTAGGGTACCTTATTTTGGGGTCCTTATAATGAGGATCCTGCTATTTAGGGTATTATACTAGGATCCCCTATTCTCGGAAACTCCCATTTAGGTTTAGAGCTTAGGACTCATGTTTGCAATCCCGTAAACATGCGCGTACAGACCCCGAAAACCCACAGGATAGAGAATTGACGAGTCCATACCCTACAATCTGACGATATAAGGTAAAGGGCGTGGGATCTGAAGTTTCGTAGAACCTGTGCCAATGTAGCCAGTTGAGCGAACTACCCACCTACAGGCTTCAGACTGCATAAATGGGAGGTAGTGATCATCGACAGAGGCGAGAGCTTGGATTCATGTGTGCTGCAGCGTGCCCAGCATGGCCAACAAGGAACGACGCATTACAGTGAACTGGTCATTTCCGATCCAGACGTTCTGAGTCAGCCTTTAAGCATTCAGTAGCACAGGACCTCGTTATGCTGAAAAAAAATACGTCGTGCTGACATAACATCAAACTCGCTTCAAGATCTTGATAAGAACTGCCCGCGTCGCAATCAAGCGACTCCGCCCGTCATCGTCATCGTCATCGGACGCGACTGAACAAGAACATTCCTGAGGCGCTTGCTCTAAACCCGAATCTTTAGGCCGCATTTCGGCTTGTCTGGGCAACTGATGCTCTAAGCTTCTTTGGAAAAGACAACCAGTTTTCGAGAGCACCTCATGGTACTACCCATCTTCAGACTTTCTACACATTAGCCGAAAAGGGACCACTGAATGCACTTCATGAGAATCCTGATGTGTGGGGCGCTGGTTTCGCGGAGTAGACTCGCAGTCGCCTCACTGGACCTGTACTCGGCCGGGCCCCAATAGTTAGGGTTTAGGGTTTAGGGTTGTTTTGTTGGTTTATCTGTCCAGGTACGCTGTTTGTAACTACGTCTCGGCTCAAAGCTGCAAGTCCGGCTTCTGATCCAATCCCAACATGCTTGTCGACAAGGTTCTGCGGGCGAACTCAGAAAGATCCGCACATCATCCACTTCATCTTCCTTCGCAATAGCAGGGATGATGGAAACTCTGTACATAGCTCGTGTTTCTCTATACGCCAAGATCGTTTATGGGTGACATCGGTTGTGGGCGTGTCTTGCGTATCTGCGTCCGCTATGAAGCCTGCATGTGTCTGTGTATAAAGATAGAGAGATAGACAGTGACAAATAGAGGGATAGATAGATAGATAGGCAGATAGATAGATAGATAGATAGAGAGATAGACAAATAGATAGACAGATAGATAGATTTCTATATATATATATATATAGATGTATATGGGGATAAAGGATAGAGATATAGTTATAGATATCAGAATTAAGATATGTATGGACCCATTATGTATGTGCACGATCTTGTGTCCCCCGCATATGTATGTATATGTTTATATGTGTATATATATATATGTATATATGCACACCTGTATATGTGTATATATAAACATGATGCATTTTTACTTGTTCAGCTTTATTATTGGTCTACATACATATATATAAGAGAGAGAGAGAGAGAGAGAGAGAGAGAGAGAGAGAGAGAGAGAGAGAGAGAGAGAGAGAGAGAGAGAGAGAGAGAGAGAGAGAGAGAGAGAGAGAGAGAGAGTGAGAGAGAGTGAGAGAGAGTGAGAGAGAGAGAGAGAGTGAGACAGAGAGAGAGAGAGAGAGAGAGACAGAGAGAGAGAGAGAGAGAGAGACAGAGACAAACGGCGCCTGTTTCGCCGAATTACGGCACCGCGAAATTCTTCCCGAGTGTATGCTAGACCTGAAGCTAAGCTCCTTCTCACAACTCCTGTGACCACCTGTGCCTGCCATTTACATCTTTGTTCCATGCAAACTTTATACACTAAAGACGTAATGGAAACGCGTGCTACTTGGAAACGGTTGGAGCGTTGGCGTGGACAGAAGTCGTATTCTCGAACTGATTCGATTGGTTTTCCAAACCCAGACCCTCCAAACCCGATTTACCTTCCCGAGAGGTTTTCGAAAATAGGAGACCCTAATATCGTACCCTAAACAGCAGGATCCTTATTAAAAGGATCCCCAAATGAAAAGGTACCCCCTGATTTTTAGGGAAGGACCCAAATATATAGCACCCTAAATAGTAGGATCCTTATTATATAAATCCCAAAATAAGGCGCCCCCTATTTTCGAAAACTCTAAACCCTTATAGGGCACTTTAAGGGAACCCTCATAATACCCCCTGATGTCTAGAAAACCTTGCGGGGCCTCGATGAAGGAGCTGTCGAAGGCCCGGGCCATGGCTCCTCGGATTCTCCGAGGTCCCTAGGTTTGGGACGGCCTAGGGACTTTCGGGTTTAGGGCTTAAGGGTTTTGGGTTTAGGGTTTGAGGGTTTAGGGCTTCAGGGTTTAGGGTTTGAGGGTTTAGGGTGTAGGGTTTAGGGTTTAGGGTTTGGGACGGCGGGCTCTTACTCTTATTGTGTTTAACGATTGTTCGTCTTATTGCTACTGGTATTCTCAGCAAAAGACCACTACTACAGTACTACTACTACTACTACTACTACTACTACTACTACTACTACTACTACTACTACTACTACTACTACTACTACTACTACTACTACTACTCCTACTCCTACTCCTACTCCTCCTACTACTACTACTACTACTACTACTACGACTACAACTACTCCGACTGCTACTACTACTACGACTACTACTGCTACTGCTACTGCTACTGCTACTGCTACTGCTACTGCTACTGCTACTGCTACTGCCTACTGCCACTGCTACTGCTACTGCTACTGCCACTGCCACTGCTACTGCTACTGCTACTTCTACTGCTACTTCTACTGCTACTGCTACTGCTACTGCTGCCACTGCGGCTACTACTGCTACTACTGCTACTACGGCTACTACGACTGTGACGACTACTAGGACGACGACGACTTATCTCCGACAGCACTCGCCCTTGGCCGGTTCGAGGCTCCTGGACATTGGCTCAGAATGCGACTTCCATGTCCATGGGTTTTTAGGGTTTAGGGTTTTAGGGTTTTAGGGCTTTAGGGCTTTAGGGGTTTTAGGGTTTAGGTTTAGGGAGAAAGGTGCACCATTCAACCTTAGGGTTTAGGTTTAGGGTTCAACGGAAACCCCTTTAAACCATAAAGACCAAGGTCTAGGACTTTCGGGGAGGTCAAACAACAAAGAGGCCTTGGGCGTTCTAGTTTAAGCTGTGAGTTCGGGGTCCTTAATGACTAGACTAGTTTTTTGGTGTATACAAAAAGCCATAAGAATAGCTGTCATTTTACTCAGGCCCCAAAATTGCGGGTTTCAGGGTGCCCCTGATTGTGTTTTGCCGGATTCCCGGCTGAGGCGCGTAGGTCCAATCTTCCAATGCCCCTTCAGAAAAGGAGAACCCCTAAAAGAGATACCAGAGAGTATCCTCAATATAGGCAGGCCCTAAGGGCATCCCCACTTTTCGAAACCTAAGGACCCTATAAGACGGTAACCTGGATCGTGGGAACGCTGCTCTGGAAACCCCGAATAAGTTGCCGGAGCTTGCTACAAGCCTCCGTAAACCCCAGACACCCTAAACCCCATGAGCCCTGGAAGCCTGAAGCCCTTGCTAAACCCCAAAAGCCCTAATACAGGGGCCTGAATACTTAGAGTAGGGCTTTGGGCCCAGTCTTCTATAACTATAAGGAGCCCTGAAAATAGTATTGGTAATTATCTGCAGTCCCCTATAGTACCTAAAGTAGACCCCAAACCCCACCTTGAAGGGTGGAGGACTCCCCTGTCCACTCCTAGCACGCGCTTCGCCAGAATCTTTGCTGGCGCTTGAGCCGAAGTGGCCAGGAAAATCAGGTTTAGGGCTTCAGGGTTTAGGGTATAAGAGACATGTGCAAGCTTGAAGCTAAGCTTCTCCTCCCAAAGACATTCTCACAGGCAGGGTCTCACTGTTCTATGGTAATGGGGCCTTGCAGGATTCCGTCCTTCTTGCTGAGTCATGCCCACTACGGTGGGTGGTCATCTTCACCTAACCCCAATGGAATACTCATGCTCAGGTCCATATCCATACCCACACAGACCGGGCGCGCCTCAACATTCACACGGGAAGTGTCATAAACAGCACGTAAGCCGCAGGAGTTGGCTTAGGACTTAGGCTCTTAGGCTTCAGGATTTACAGCCGTGGTTTTACGATCTCAAGCTTACATGTCGGGATTCGGGTCAATTTATGTTACAGGCTTGAGCTTCAAAGGTCTTGGCTTCGAAGTTTAGGCTGATCCTAGCAAACCCTTCAGTGCCTGGCTATGTTTGGATGCCACGCTAGAGGCGACGGTAGAACAACCTAAACTCCAACATGGAAACACTACCCTAGATCCTAAGCCCCAAGCCCAACAAATTGTAGTAATTTCCGAAAGCTGCAGCTCCAGAACCCGAACAAGCCTCAAGCTCGACTTTGGCGACGGGAGCCTCCGCGCAAGAAAGGAAAAATGAAGGGAAGCACTATCAAACAAACCCGCAGTCTCAACCCGGGGAGCCAGTGTACCCCTACCGTATTTGAGAAATCAAGCTTGAAGCATGAGGGCTCCTTCTCATCATGGTTGAACAACTACTCCGTAATGAAAAAATAAAGGGTACGCGGCTATCTGGAAGACCCCGCGAAACCCTTTGTCAAACCATATCAAGCCCCGACACAGTCCCCTAATTCACTTTGCAAATGTTTCAAGCTGCGTTTGAGAGAAACGTTTGTCTTCCCTCGCGTGTCGTTAACAGTGTTTCCTGCGCATGCTGAACACTAAACCTAAAGCCGTCCGGCTAGGGGACCTTTGCTTTGGGGGGATCACCAAGAGATTGAAACATGTGGGACCAACAAGCACAGCAGGCTATCTTTCAGCACTAGCCCACAGGTTACAGCCAGCAGGGTTCCGGTCCATTCCAACATCCCCTTGGGTTTTAAGCACCCAAAACCCAAAACAGCAACCTTTCTTCCGGGAAGTGTACTCGATTCCTGATAGTATCATCAAAGCGGTCCCGCACAGTACTCGCCGCAAGTCCAAGCAAGAGAGCATACTTGGGGTTCGATACGTTCTGGGATACTTGATAATATTGTACGGATAACACGAGTATGCATGTATGTATGTACATATTAACATCTGTATATATACTTATATATGTACCAATGTGCACATACATACCTGCATTTACATGCATGCATACGTGAACGGAGAGGCATGCAAAGCAATATCGTCTACTCTGTCCCATTCCTCCTTTCGAAAGTGCTTTCAACACCTGCCTGACCGTCTCGGGACGGCCAGGCGTCATCGGCAAGAACCTTGGACGAGCTTCGATCTTTATTGAAGGCTGCGGAGGAAGACTCAAGGCTTTCGGACATCCCAGTTTGGCATGGGTTGGTTCTCCGTCAGCCCCAAAGCCGAACCCTGGAACGGAAGACGAGTTTATGACCAAATACGAGTTGAGGGTGGTACGTGTATATTCGTGAAGCTCAGAGCCCAGCATTAGCACTCACTGCGCGACACACTCAATTAATCAGACCTCACGAACGTAAACGCCCGTTGTATCCCAAAGTCTCGATACCCAACAGCAACCCAAACCTTATATGCAAAAAACATCAAAATCCAACAACCCCTTAGGCCAAACATCCCCCAAGCATCTTTGCAACAACCCAAAAGCCAAGCACACTTAAGCAATAAGTTTCAAACTTCGACACCAGCCAAGAAAGACTCCGGACGCCCTCCTCAACGCTCCGAAAAGAGAGATTCCAAATCCCTGAACCTCCAAGGCTAAACCCCTAAAAGTCCCAACTGCGAGCACCTCCAGGTTCCTATGGGATATGAAGGGCAGCTCGCCCGTGAGGCTGTGCCTCGGCTCTGGATTCTTGTCGCGAGGTTTAGCGCAGGTGTTCTACGATGTTCTTGCCATGATTACTCGGAGTCATAGATGCACAGAGAAAGACTGAGGTACGTACATACATACAGACAGACGGGCAGGCGGACAGAGACACCGACAAACCGACAGACGGACAGACATATCGGGGGCAGATAAATGGACATACGTACAATCCGGTATGTTAGATTAGATTGGGAAGCGACTCCGCTGCAAGTGATAGACTGGCAGTAGGTAGGTGGATAGACACAGCAAGCTAGAGAGACATCCACATGCTGTACAGCTGACTCACTCTACTGGCCAAACTGCCCACTGTTTTGCTGCAGTCATGTCGGATAGACTAAAGTCGGCCTTGCAACGCCAACTTACACCACCGCGCTTGCAACGCAATAATACCGTGGATTGCCCCTAGAAATTTGCAACAACGACGTGCTGTTTCGAAAGGAAAGCTTGTCCACCATGCAACAATAGGCTACGCCAAACAAGAAACCATCTCGAAGCCCACCGAAGCATCTGGGCTGGCTGGTATAGCTCTCCTCATTGAAAACGCCAACCACCCTAGTTGGGGCCCGAGCGGGTAGATGGTGATGCTCTCTATCCACAGCGGCGCCGAGCCTGCGCAAGCCCCTGCTGCTGTGGCCCCAGGTTTCCCAACTTGTCGGGTATCATGGGGAACTAAAAGTTAACTTTCTTGGTTATATATAGGAATTATATAGGGACTATACTATCAAAAAAGGTAAATATTCCCTACTCTACTACTAGGTTTCAGAGTCTTCTTTCGTGTTTCTCAGAGCTTGGCCTCGGCTTGGCGGGCTGCTTCGGATTTAGGGACGAGGCGCGGAGTGACGCTTGTGATTTTAGAGGGGCTCAGCGATTTGGGCTTCGAGGCGTTTTGAGAGACCATCGCAAGGCCTTGTAAGTGCTTGTGATCCTACTTCAGGCGACAGGCCCCAACCCAAACTGCGAAAGGCTTTTCAACTGGTGCTTATGCCCACCACAACCCTATCCAGTAGCATTATGGGCGGGAGCGGACGCGTGCAAATTGAGGGCGGTCCACCTCATCTTCCGAACTTGATAGGGTTCTGCTTCCTCTCTCGGTTTTGTTTCGAAGTTATAGAGAGAGCCGAAGCCAAGCAGCCCAGAACTCATGAACTAAGACTACCGTAGTCGGGGAGGCTGCTGAACGAAGGTCTCTTCGCCGATCCCTGTGGCAGAGCATGTTTTCAAGCGTAGACAAGTAGCCTAAACGCAACATGCCCGTGATTCCGGGTATTTATAGTTGCAAGGATGGTCTGAATGGGAATCCTCCGTTTAATCTACATGCCGACCTCGCTGATTTAGCAGAAGCCCTTGCTGCACAGGGCTTGTCTGCACTAAATGTCTCAACCACAACGCGAATCATTTTTGGAAACCTTGCGCACAGACATGCTCGACAGTCCCACACTGCAAACTCACCACCACCACGCCTTCCCCCCAAAAGTCTCTACGGAATCACCAAAAAATACGAAAGGCGTCGGGTCTGGCTGCAGTCAACAGTTTAGGATGTCAGCCCGCTTATTCCCGACCCCGCTGCCTGGGCGAGCAAAGGTTCCCTCGCCGGGAGCTGGCAGAAAGCCAAACCCTCGTTTCGGTTGCGGCTGTTAGAAGGGTCTGAGGCTGATCTCAGGATTTTGGAGGGCCTTGTCGCATAGAATGGTTTTGTCCCTGCGCTGAAGAGCACGCGAATGATCGCTGCCTAGTCTGAAGCACTTTAGGTCCGCTTGGCCTAGATTCGTCGCTCGGCGACCACAACGACTTTCAGGATTCGGCCTCCCTTGGACCCTGACAAGTCGCGGCAGTCTTGGGGTTTAGGGTTTAGGCAGCTGTTGCAGTTCTCCGTCACCACTCGCTGAGCTGTCAAGTGGCCAACATTGGTCAAAGGCCGAGGGCGTGTCACCTGTGGCAGTGCAAGCACCGATTTGAAAGCTACTGCGCAGCTACTGGCTCTGAAACCGCACTCTATGCAGGTTTGAGTGTCGAACATCCGAATCGCAGTCGCTGGAGTGGCATATCTGGAAGCTAGACGTACTCAGATGCGACTAGGTCGACCTTACTTTGTCCGACGGACGATGAAGAATCTCAGCTGCACTGAAGGACCGGGCGTTCTAACTGGGCCAATTGGGTAGTGGCATTTTGGGATATGTGTGTGTGTGTGTGTGTGTGTGTGCGTAACTTGTTTTGTTCTAGATTAATGATCCGGGTCCCAGCTCGATCAAGCTTTTGGCTGTTAACCCAGTTAGTAACGAGGACATTCAGCAATTGAACATACTTCCAGACTGCCTGGCGATAACGACGAGAACGAACGATATCATAAGCTGCGTTTGCTTGCTCGCACGGAACATTCGAGTGTATCTCGCCATCTTATGAACCTTCACCAGGCCCACCAGGCCACTGATGAGGTTGAGGGCATTGGCGCAGGTTCAACTTCTTGCTTGCTGCTGAGGGCTGCCCTCGTCCTGCGAGGTGGTTGGGGTGGCTGCATTTCGATGTCCCCGGCCATCACCAAGGCACAAAAAGTCGTATGATTCCTAGCCTTCGCGACGAAGAAATGCTCCGTCAGCATGCCTGGGACAGCCCCGACCTGAGAAATGATTCGCGCAGGGCTCGTCCACAGGATCGAAACAGAGCTGTTGCCTGCCGAGCGAGAAAGGCAGTCGAAGCGACTGCCTGCTGAAGCCTCAACATCACTACGATCTTAATGATTTGTCACAACTGACTATAGCAGATTGCGAACGAAGCAGCTTGGAAACCGACGAGTCCCCTAAACCCTAAACCCTACATGAGATGTGAAAAATTCTCTAGCTCGATCCGGTCACGGCAGGTAGCCCCAACCCTGAGCTCCCAGCGGGGCCTTCCTTCAGACCAGTAGGCATTAGTGGCAAACTCTGCTGGGGTTTGTGCGGTTGGTGGATCTGTCAAAATCTATACAGGCCAACTGCGTTAAGAATTGGATCAGCCATCGAAACTTGGCATTGGTGTTTTGAGGCGAGATTGAAGGATCAAGGTTTATGATGCGTGGTGGTTGAGAAATCTTCGTGCTGGATCACTGGCGAAACCTGTGGCAACAGAAGCCGTGTGTAGCGACGCACCCCTTCGCCGAGAAAGCAACCCCACTAAGTATCTCTAAATTACCACCAAAGACTCATTCGGGCCCCGGGCGAGAACGTAGTGCTTCCCATCTTCTTGGCCTTCCAAGCATGCAGCCCAGAACCTCGGAGCAAAGGTTCGCACTCAACGGGATTAATTTGTGCAAGCTTCTCTCAGCTAAAGGCACTTGTGTAAGGGTTTAGGCCCTGTTTAGGCTTGAGGGATTCGGCCTGAGCGTTTGGGCTATGTTGAGGAATCCAGGCTCGTAAAATTCCAGTTGGCTTGCGCTATGAGAAGTCAGGGGAAGTACACGAGAATCAGCGTGCTCGTCGTTATGGCGACAGTTCCCGAAACACCCTCTACTGGGCTGCGGAGCAGGGATCCAGCCCAGTAGAATCCCAATAAAGTAGCATCTATCAACTCCCATAAGAAGAAGCCATCATGGTCCGAGTATGCGCTGCACTCTTGGCGGCCAGGCATGTGCCGCTGCCCCGCCTGCAGGAGGAGAAGGGGCTGTACTACAGTAAACTGAAGTAAAGGCATACGCTTCATGATTCCGGGGTTCAGGTTTAGCTCCAATCGTTCACGGCAGCTGGTTGGAGGAACGAATGGAGGGAAGTGACACTTTGTCGGCCTAATACCGCTTCTTGCATGATTGCATATGTGTCTTGGAGTGGGCAGTCAAATTGGTCTGCATCTGGAGATACAGCTAATAGGTAGACAAACATATATTAATATATGTCTACATCTCGATGTACTCGTGCCCAAACAGGCATTGGGCAGAGGCACTGAACGCTTCGCAACATTCTCCAACGCGAGCCCGAACCCAAGCTGCAAACCCTGGCCTTGCAATCCCAACCCCTGAACTCGAAACCTGAAGCACTACATATCACCAGCTTGAGCCACCCTCTTGCTGAAGACGTTGTCTGGGACAGACTTTTGCGCCCCTGACCTGCGCATGAGATGTCAGGAAAGCTGGAAGCGGTGAACGTATTGTTAATGCGAGCTTACGGAGCAGCATTTAGGGTCGTCTCTAGAGTTTAGGTTGAGTGTCCGTCCATTGCTAGTATGTAAGCTCAAGAACAGTACGAGTTCCTCCAGAGCGATGAGGATCTTGAGTCATACCACTGCTTCGGCATTGCTGCGCCGAAAGGGATTTCTAGAGCATAACCATGATCGAAAGTATTATCTTGCACCAGGCTCCGAGCACGACAAACAAGGGATGGCTTTAAGCAGCCTGGCGATCCTGGGCGCACAGATTGAGCAGAAAACCCACATCCTGTTCAGGATGCTTTACGACGAATTCCTCGCTATTTTGCAGATATTTATGCCTGGGCCCCCGTTCCAAACAACGGCGTCTGCCGCTGATGCCCAATCTCCTGCTGAAATGCCCGGAAGACTGTAGAACAAAAACCCCAAGATTGATTGAGCTGCTGGTTACGCACGGTGCGAGCGGCCTGGGTTTGCTTAGTACTTAGCACCCATCACCTAACCACAACCCTAAACCCTGCTTTTCCATCGTTTGCTCCTCGGGCCCAGGCCGGTTCCGTGTGCCGGCCTCAGCACCAGCAAAGGCTTGAGGGCTTCATAGCCAAGTCGAGGAAAGAAAGAGCACGAGCCTTTGATGAGAGTAGTATTAGGGTCTGAAATTGCTCCCTGTGTCCATCCTCCCTCCAACCTGCAAGAACGCTTCGAACTTGCTGACACGCCCAAGAACTTGCCTTCTGCTGCCACGAAGCAGTAAAATGCCAGGCATTGGCTCCACGTCGGAAGTTCATGACCTTTTCATCCGAATTGGCTTTCCCTGAAGCTTCCAAGACCCCGCGGCCCCACAAAACCCCCAACCCCCAGCAACACCTCCTAGAAAGAGCCCGTGTCTGTGTAACAACCAAAAATCAAAGTCTAGATGGGGGTGGAGTCGAGCCGATCATGCTTGGGGTTTCAACGTGAAGCTTGGGATGCTAGTGTTGACGTGCAACCGAGGGCACGAAGTCTGAATCCGTGCGATCGGGAAGGTCCTCCGCTCCAAGTGTGCATGTCAGTGACTGTGGGGTGCGACTGGAGAAGTTGAGGTCTCAGACTTGACCTGGAGCTCGTCATGCATATCTTACTGTGCTCAGAGAAATAACAACGACAATAAACATACCACTGCTGCTACTTCTGCTACGACGACGACGACGACTACTACTACTGCTACTACGACTACTACCACCACTACCGCCACTACAACTACTACTAATAATAATATAATGAAAACAGCACGAATACAAATACTACCATAAAGATAATAGTATCGAAAATGCAAGTACTAATTACTAATGCTAATTGAGTCTGCTTAACAACAACCTGGGAGGCAATCGGAGCCATGATGATGAGTCCATTCCAGTTCCCACTGTGGAAGCGCCAATCACCAGTAAACTAAACCTTCTAAACCCCAAGCCCTAAAATGCAAGCCCTAGAATACAAATTACCCCCAAACCCATGCCTGCGAACCCTTAAACTCTGTAAGCCCCAAAACCTGACCCTAAACCCTGCTGCAAACCCTGCAAGCCCTAAATCCTACCCCGTTTCGCCCTGCACTGGCCAGTTCGTCCTCATCATCAGCGCTTGTGGGCCCCGGCTCGTCTCGGAAGCACACCTCACATATTCAGGGTTAAGGGGGCTGGGGGCTCAGAGGGTGTTGGGGTTTTGGGGGTAAGGGTCGAAGGGATTTATATAGGGGTTTTAGGGCTCAGGGTTTGGGTAGGACTTGGGGATTTTGGGTTGGGGAGGTGCAAACGAGGGCGCTCAGAGTTCATGTGCGGGCCTTGTAGGACCAACCCATATCCTAATCATCAAGATCATCAACTAGACCTCAGCCCGGCAGCACCGTCGCTTACGCAAAGAAATTCGCGTCGCTTGCGCAAAGATTTGCCCAGTCGCTTGCGCAAAGACGGGTGTCGAATCCATTGTAAAAACCATAGGAACGTGCACTTCGGTCTTTTTCGGAAATGGCTTCAACAAGCTTGGAAAAGTGTCGAATCCATTGTAAAAACCATAGGAAAGTCCACTTCGCAAGTTAGCCGAAATTGACGACATTTGCGCGCGAAAGTGCCGAATCCATTGTAAAACCATAGGAAAGTGCACTTGCCCAGTTGGCAAGTGCTGGCCGAAAAGTGCGTTTTGAGCTGTATTAGGAAACATCTGACAGACCATCGAAAATGCACTTTTGGAGTCTCGAAAAGAATGTTTTCGTTGGTTTCCGGAGAAGCGTTTTCAGAGCATGCTTCGGGGGCCGATAACGTCCGTGTTTGACGCGTGCAACAAGGGCACTCCCAGTGGAACCGTTGAAAACGCACTTTTGGAGGCTCGAAAAGCACGTTTTGGTCGGTCCTGCGGGGGTGGTGGGGTGGGGTGGGGGGGTGGGGTCGGGGCTAATAACGTCCGTGTTTGACGCGTGCAGCAAGGGCACACTCAGTGGAACCATTGAAAACGCACTTTTATAAAAATAAAAAACACGTTCTGGTCGATCCTGGAAGGGGTGGGGCTGGGGGGGTGGGGTGGGGGGGGTGGGGCTGATAACGTCCGTGTTTGACGCGTGCAGCTCATTGGAACCCTGGAAAACGCAATCTTGGAGGCTCGAGACGCACGTTCTGGTTGGTCCTGGGGGGGCGGGTGGGGGGGTGGGGGGTGGGGTGGGGGCTAACGTCTGTGTTTGACGCGTGCAGCAAGAGCGCTCAGTGGCTCGAAAAGCACGTTTTGGTTGGTCGTGGGGCTGGCGGGGCGGGGTGGAGGGGTGGAGTTGGGGCTGGCTTCCTGGCTGGGGTGGGGTGGGGGGGGGGTCGGGGCCAAGAACGTCAGGTTTGGTTTCAGTGCTTCCACGGAAATTGGTTCTCGGGGGGGGGGTGGGGGGGTGGGGTTGGGCGCTAAGAACGTCCGTGTTTGGTGCGTGGAGTAAGAGAAGTCGCGTTGGCAGCAGTACGTTCTGGTTGGTCCCATGGGCGGGCGGGTGGGTGGGGACATGCAATGCAAGGCTAAGAGCGTTGGTAATTGGCGCATGCAGCAAGAGAAGTTGCGTTGGCACCAGCACTACCGTTCGTGTTGGACGCGTGCAGAAAGAGCAGTGTCGCTGGCAGCAGCACGTTCTTGTCGGTTCCAGGGGGGGGGCTAATAAAGTCCGTGTTCGACGTGTTTGACGTGGGGGACTTAGAACCATTTTTTTCATGTTAGTTCCAGGGGGGGCGGGTGGGGTGGGGGGCTGATAACGTCCGTGTTTTTGTCGCGTGCAGCAAAAGAATTCTCGTTGGCCCCAGCATGCTGAGAACGTCCGTGTTTGACGCTCCCACGGAAAACGCACTCTCGGAGGCTCGTTCTTGGGGGGGTGGGTGGGGGGGTGGGGTGGGGGGCTAAGAACGTCCGTGTTTGGCGCGTGGAGCAAGAGAAGTCGCGTTGGCAGCAGTACGTTCTGGTTGGTCCCAGGGGGGTTCAAATGCTTGAAAACAGGGGCTAAAGACCGACGCGGGGAAGCCGAATCCTGTGGCCCTGCCAGCACTTTAACAACTTCGGAACCAAAAAGCGCGATTTCCAGCATGCACGCCCAGAGCCGGAAACCATGGCCCTGCCGACGTTTCGTGCACTTTCAGACCTCCCCAACATCGCGAAGTTACAAGTAACGAAGTCCGAATTCATTGGCCCTGCCAACACAAAACGCACCTCCGCGCGTACAAGCGAACGGGCACGCCTTTGCACAAGCGAACGGGCAAATCTTTGCACAAGTGACCGCTCAGCCCCTCAGCCCCAAGCGCGACTCTAGAGCCCAGACCTACACTGTGCCCTCAGCTGAGTGTTCAACACTCTACACACATACCTACCCTCAATCTACGTACACGAGATAGATAGATAGATAGATAGACAGCCGGACTCACGGACTAACGGACGGACAGACGGACAGGACGACAGATAAATAGACAGATAGGTAGATGAATAGATTCGATCACGAGTCACATCATGTGAGCGTGTGCTTACCTGCTTGGTGTTATACAGGTCTTCATGAAGAAGTCTACATCTTCTCATATGATGTTTACATGCACGGCCGCGCACGTGTGTGTACAGATGCATCCTTGGAGGCTTGGCGCATGTGTGTGTACAGGTATATTTCCTCAGCCCCATGAGCCTCTAACACCTCTAACCCCTAAACCCTAAACCCTGAACCCTAAACCCTAAACCCTAAACCCTGAACCCTGAACCCTAAACCCTAAACCCTTAAACCCTAAACCCCTTTAAGTGGAGATGGCCTCGAAGCCCTCCTGCAGGCTCAAAGATGTAGGCTCCACGGCCCAGGAAATGATGCCCCCTGCAGAAGTGCCGTCCTTCCAGGGCTCTTGGTGTCTGGGGCGTCTTGGCTCTTGTTGAGGAAGTTCATTTTCTAATTAAACTACAGAGGACCCTGTAATTTTCACTACCGACCCCAATCATGGAAACTTAACCTAAAATTACTTAACGAGCAGCCAGGTTTGGGGCTTAGGGTTTAAGTTTAAGGCTTTGGGTTTGGAAGGTTGAAGTCTTCCAGGGTGTAGACAGCGCAGGGCCGTCGCTGAGATGTGTAGGGTTGTGCTGGCTGCTCACTGCCAACGCTAGACGAAGCTACAATGCTAGACTTGCATTCAGGATGACCTTCGGGCTTGATTCGGATGTGGCTGTGAAGAGAAGCGATTTTCGAGGGCTTTGCAGGGAGCGTTCGTGTTCTGAGCTCCAAGATCAACGATCGACCGAGGCTCCTGGTCACAGAACACAGCGAACGGGTCTCGACCCGTTTGCGTGCAGAGACTCTTCACCCATTTCTATATCCCGTCTGGCCACCAAAGCGCCTCCCATCTACCTGGGCAATGACGATGGGGAAGACACCATTCCGGCCTCTCTTCGGGATGTTTGTGGCTTGTGGTTTAAGAGTTTAGGGTCTGGGTTGTGGGGTCTGGGTTGTGGGTCCTGGATATAGTGCCATAAGGTTTGAGGTCTGTTACTCCAAGCTTCCAGTGCTATCTACTCAAGTGCCAGGGTTCAAGGATTTGGGCCTAAGATTTTGAGTGCATCGTTCCGGGGGAAGCGCTAGATTGCTCCCCGCAATACACTTCACATTCGACCATCGATCCCAGATAGGGATGCGTATTGGCATACAGTTCACTGCGGTAGAGCAAGATGTATGCACTTCATGCTGGTCGTGCCTGTGTTGCATGTCAGGTTGGGTTTTCAGCTGAGATATGCGTGAGTCTTCCTTCAAAAAATGGGCTTAGCGGAGCCATCCAGGTAAGCTTCATCCCTGCAGTGGACTGACACTCGCAGTGCAAAACAGGCAAGACCTTTTCTGGCACTCGGCGGGGAAGCCCGTGTGGCTCGGACCATCCCACAAAAGTCATGGCCTGGACAACAAGAAGCATGTGCTGCCTCAGCCTTTGGCGAGGCGTTGAAAAATCAAAGGCACTCCCAACAAACCATGGAAGTGTTCAAAGCTACTGTAGCTCTGCTGCACATATTCAAACACTACAACGCTTGTTGCGCGTCGTGTCAAGGCACAGCAGTGCGACTGGAGAATAAGTTCATGTGCTACTGGTATCAAGAACCGCTCAAGAGAGTTCTTGATGGTGAGTTCGGTAAACTCTAACGGTTAATTGACTATTGGTCTTCCCTTCTTTGCTGCATCAGCACTGCATTGGGACCGGCCACCAAAGCATCACAAGCTCCTGGAAGTCAGGAATGGTCTCGCACTTCCCTCGCAGGAACCCTGGGCTGAAGGTTGCATTCATGTATGCCATGGCCACTTCGCAACAGATCCCCGTCGCGGAGAGCTGAGCGAGGAAAGGCATTTCTCGAAGGCCATGAAGAGTAAGGGCGGGGATCACCGTTCTCTCTTGTCCCAGCCATCGCCGGAACTTTGAGCGCACTGAGGACCGCCTTGTTCCGAGTGAATGGCACTGGTCGAGAAGTTCGACAGGTTTGCCTGGAACCACAGATACCTGGGTTCTTGTTAAGGAATTTCATCCAAGTTACCATAGTAAATAAACCACATTATGTACTATGGATCCCTATCATGGTAACTTAAACCTTAAACCTAGAGGCCTTAAAGGAACCCTTATTATAGATTCCTTAAAGGACCCCTTCTAGATCCCTACCATGGTAACTTTGATCAGATTCTTGAACAAGAACCCAGATACAGAGCCTCGTCGCTCCCCCTGTTCGTTCAGCTCCCCCAAGCGCCAGACGCTCTCTGTCTGATCTTTGTAGTTCGGCCGGCGCTCGATGCTGACAAGCCTGCATAATACGAACCCTGATCCCGGAAATCCTACACCGTTACACTCTGATACCGTCTATCCTGAGACTCGAAACCCCTAAACCCTGCAACCTAAACCCCGAAACTCTGAATCCTAGCGGTTCAGGAGTTTTGGGGCGCGCTTCTGCTCGTACACTTACACGACACTACGGTCCTAGAGTGAGATAAGCGTGGGATCCCCCAATAATCGAGGATCCTGGTACTTAGTAAAGGGCTTCGATAATACTACCAAGTAACACTGGCAAGTTTCGTCGGGATCCCCCAAGCATGACAAGTCTCGCGTTCCCTTGCCCTGGCTCTTACTCTTACTCGTGCAGTACGGTTCGAGCTTACTTCCAGCCGCTTGCTCAGACCTTACAAGACCGTGCAGCCTCCCAAAATCAGAATTCATCCGACGAGTCGTCCTCACGTCTAGCATCTCGGCAGGAATGGGACTCATCGGCAGGAACTCTCCGATCACGACCTTGTCCTCCAGAATCTCAAGCGCTAGGAGGACCACAAATGAGCACCCTGCCGAGACGTTGAAGGCTGGAGCCTTCGGCCCATCGAAGGACAAATCACCATAGTAGATGGCTCTAGCACATACCAAGGACGCTACGGTGATGAACCGGAAGTAGCCAGCATAGATCTTGACATCATCATGCAGCTTCGTCCATCCGCTTGGCACAGCAAGAGCGCCCAGGCCGGGGCTCAATCTTCTGAGGAACTGGAAGAGAAGGTATCGGGTCCATCCCAGGCGAACGAGGATGTTCAAAGTGAGCGTCAGAAGAGCAGATCCAATCCAAGAAAAGCTACCAAATGTCACCGCCCCTGAAAAGGAAGCCACCAATCGCGCTGATTCGCAGAAGGAGTGCGCCGCGATCAACATGTACGGCAAGGCTATGTAGGAAGTGTCACCAGGTACTGCTGGACGTCTTGAAACCACCAGCCGCTTGTATGCCAGCTTGCAACCCATGACCTGAGCTTAGTCAGCTTCTGTAGTATGCCAACGTGCTAATGACATGCAATCAACTAAGAGTTCCGAACAGGCGAGCAAGTAAGATTCTGAACCGTCTGGGCACGGTGCCTGCCTCTACCGCTGCAGTGGCCAGGGGCAAAAGAACGGTGGCTACCAAAACCTGCACGTGGCTACTTCGAAGTAAAGGACTTTACGATGCATGCTTACAATTTGGGAGGGTGAAGTCTTCTAGGCCGCAGATGGGCGAAAGGGCAGCGCGAGTTCAAGCTGTGCCTGGTCTTCCAGCAGCAAGCCGTAGAGGACAACGATGCAGGAGAGGAGTATTGAGCAGCCAACCGTTCCCATCAGCTGAGCGAAAGTCCACATCGCGCAAGGGAAGAGCTCCCGTTCATGATGCTTTGCTCGAGTTAGGTAGTACAACAGTGTGGGGCCACCCAGGAAAAGGCCCGTGAGCCCCATCAAAGACAGTGGGTAGTCTGCAATCTGCGCGAAAGTTCCCACAATGGCGAAACCACCGCATAGAAGAAGTCCCACAGTATTTGTCAGGAATGTTGGCCGCTCCCCAGCCAGACTGGCAGACCACGTTTCGAACAATCCCCATGTGCAGAAAACGACACCATTGACCGTAACCAATGCCCCCCGCCACCACGGCAGCTGTCCCGGGTGTGCTTGCTGCTCATAATGAATACTGATGATCCACCGGGTCACGTGCCAAGCCAGCAGTATCAGCGTCGATAGCACCATGTACCGAAACGAGAAGGTCCCACAGGCCTTGAGATCTTGATTGGCGACGTCGACACTCAAGTCACGTGCAAGCTCCGCATCGGGATTCCGGACAATATACCCCGAAACCTCCGCCGCAATGTTGTCGTTGGCCTCCAGAATTCGTAGATGTCGCATCTGGCCTTCAACCATGTAAATCTGCAACCTCTGGCCGTCCAGCAGTTCTACTGCGTCCGGGCCGGTTTTGCTCCAATACGTGCGGAAAGATGGGCCCAGGTTCTTTCCAAACTTCGAGGTCCGTATCTGAGGCGGCTGCCAGAAGAAACAGCTGTCAAGCTCTTCAAAGGCCAAGACACTGACGCGGTCATCATCGAGACCACGAGTTTGAATGTGCATGAGTCGACCTCCAGCCGACAATCGTCTCCGAGCAAGAACCTCATCATCTGGGCCTCCACTGCCTACGATGATGAGGCAGTGGTCTTTGTAACGCTGAGCATGCATCAAAACCATGAGGCTCGCAAGCTTCTTACACGACTAAGGTGCCGCCCCCAGCACCATATCAGCAATGCGATGTTGGAAAGATACAAAGTCTAGGTGCTGAGGTGTGTGGTCATCTACATGAGAAAAGGGTGGTGAGTCCCGGGCTGGTGCCTCCACAGAGCCCAGACATTGAGGCATACAACCTCCCAAGAATCCTTCTTCACACCTAAGCAGTAACCCCTCTAGCAAGCCGTATGGATCACCTATAGTAGCCCCTTATTGCAACCCCTCTAGAGCCCCCATGGTAATCGTGGCCGTAGTAGTCGTTTACGTTTTACGGACAAGGGCATGTCGCTTGAGAGGCGCCTCCACATAATGGGCCCAGTGCATCGGAAGAGCTTGGCGGTTGGCCACGGCCTGGGCTTAGGGTTTGGCAAGGGCTTTTAGTGTAGGGTTTTGAAGGCTTTTTTGTTTCAATGCCTTTTTCCGCCTATATAGACATTTGAGGGGGTTCAGGGTTTAGGGTGGCAGAATTGGCGCGAAATCGTTGACCTAGACAAGGCATAGCTTTCCGCCTGGAGATATTTGTCCCAGACGCTTTCGCCAAAGGACACGGTATCTTCGACTCTAGGTTGGCTCTAATCTATCGTAATCAGGGAGGCAAGTAGAACTGGTCTCTGCTCCCTCAACGCGAAATCTCACCTCGACGGCCCGGTTCAACAAGCTTTTACAACTTGTTGGCACAGCTACGAAATCTGGAGTATAGAACGTGAAGACAATCCCAAAACCTTCCTTCGCCCCTGCCTGGAAAAGGTATTCTTTAACATGGTCCTGCAGCCTGGCTTAAACATGATCTTCGCTGTGGACCGGCAGCGCTACTTTATCGACTAGTAACTAGATGAAACAGGCAGCAACATCCTTGCACACTGTCGCATGACCGGGATTGCTGCGCATTTTCCGCATCGTCCCGAAGAAACTTCTTCGATGGTGCTGCAGTGCTGGAAAACCTGCGCAGCACAGCGCTACTACATGCTGCCAAAGCCTCACGACCTGGCTGGGACTGAATGGTCTCTTCCAGTGTTGTAGTACCAAGGACAAAGATAAGTTAAGATCAACAAACAGCACAGACCGCGGCCCCGCTGTCAGTGTGTCTTTTTTGTGTGTGCGTGCGTGTGTGCATGTGTGTGTTGTGTGTATGTGCGTGCTGTTTGTGTTGTGTGTGTGTGTTGTGTGTATTGTGTGTGTTCTGTGTGTTGTGTGTGTTGTGTGTGTGTGTTGTGTGTGTGTTGTGTGTGTTCTGTGTGTTGTGTGTGTGTGTTGTGTGTGTGTGTGTGTTGTGTGTGTGTTGTGTGTGTTGTGTGTGTGTGTGTGTGTTTGTGTTTGTGTGTGTTGTGTGTGTGTTGTGTGCGTGTGTGTGCGTGTGTGTGTGTGTGTGCGTGTGCGCATCAGAGAGATAGTCATTGTTCAATGCATAAACGTGTGTGCGTGCTAATTAAAAGTGAAATGCAAATACGATCTTACATGTACATGAATAACTCATGTGTATATATATATATATAGAGAGAGAGAGAGAGCAGGTTGCTGTGGGGCCTGGGTTTTTGTAGACCCACCTTTTGTATCATATGTACATTCTAACAACTTCAAGCACTTAAAGGGTACACGCAGCATTGCACCACAAAGGCCCGTCTTCTATTCCTGTGTTTAATGTATTCAAGGTCAGGTTTAGCCTGTGTACATGTAGAATTGTATTGTCAGACGTCAACGGGTTCGACAGCGCGGCATTGATTGGCTAGTATTCAAAGTTTTCCCACAACAACTGTCGCAGGCAGGAAACACCGTAAATACCGTGTATTCTGCACTTCATCAAACCAAGTCTTGGGATAGGCCACATAGACTCGACATGTTGGACACGTAGCGGCATGCCTTTATTATCCGTGCAAGACTCATCATCCGATCAAGCCACTCCACCCAGCACCTGAACCAACGCATCATCAGCTTTGGCATGCAGTGTTCGGTTGTTGGAGAACTGGTACGCATTGAATTCTTGTGCTTATCGGGCAAAGTGCACAGGAATCGAATTAAGTGTTCAGGTCAGTGCTTGAAATGTGTTTTTGCATGTCAACAAATATGAGTGAGTTCAATGTATGCATTAGCATGTGTGACTACCAGGGAGCCAAGGGCCAAGGAATGATGAAAAGCTGCCTGTGGTTGACAAGTCTGGTACTTGTCGAAGATGACTCGAACCCTGTTTGCGCATGTTCATGTCCTGCTGGCTGCTATAGGTACCTCGCTTTGGGTATCCACAGTCTACAATCCAAAATAGCGAGCATCTGGATCAGTATGAATTCTGAATCCGGACATCTGGTTTTATGAGCCGCTGCCGCTGAAGCCTCGCTCGGGGAATGAAAAAGTTCTACTGTGGTCCAGGCCGTTGCATGATCTTGCATGGCCTCCAAATCCACAAGTATCGGTGTCATGAATTTTCTGGTTCGATATACAATCAACCCTTCATATCCCTCTGGTCCTCTAAGGTTATAAAGGTGGCAAAGATTGGACCTCTGAGCTATGTAGCAACAGCACTTGTGTTTACACGTGAAGACAGGCATACATATATATATATATATGCACAATATTCCACACAAGCAAACCCTGTGTTTATGGACAACTCTTTTGTTTATAAACAAGGCCAGGTGTTTATAAACAACCTACAACATAACATTGTGTTCCCCATACGCAGAAACACCGTAAATACCGGTGATCTCATAGTTTCCCAATCAAACAAGGTCTTGGTCTAAGCCACACGAGCCGATACGTGGAAAAAGTCCAGTGAACGTATCAGTGTGTCAGTGTGCAAGATTTGCGGTGAGGTGAGGTTTGTGAACTTCTTGGTTGGAGTCTGTGGCGCGGTGATGAGGGGGAGGGGGGGGGGGGGGGGGGGGGGGGGGGGGGGGGTGATTAACATCCAGGTGCCTGAAACACTGAATGTTACACATCCAGGTGCCTGTCTGTTTCACGTATCACTTGCATGTATCCATGCCTGTTGCTCAAGGTTCTAGTGCAGTGGACTACAGCTGTGCGCCTGTAGCAAAAGAGACACCTGAGTGCCTGTGTTCCTGTACGCCTAGCGAGGGGATACACGTCCAGGTTACATCTCAACGTGGTAGCGGAGCTCCCGGGAAACGGGAAGCTTCACACTTGTGGAGGTACCCGTTCGGTACTCTCTACACAGGTGGAGGCAACCGGAATACCCGGTGTGCTTCACTCAGGTGAAGGTGACCGGAGTCTCTCCGGCACACTTCACTCAGGTGAAGATAACCGGAAGAGGTTTCTCCCGGGGCTCGATCCAAGAACAGCGCAATGGCTAGCCACTCTGCGACTATCTTTGAGCATGAAGGAGGAGATGATGACTACCTCCTCCACGGAAATGAATCTTTCGCGACTAATCATCGTCATCTCAATGAATTACACCGTCTTTCAGCTTTCCAGCAGGTGACCACCAAAGTACCTCCATCTTATGATGGCAGAAGCAGTTGGTTTGCCTATGAAGATGCGATCGATGACTGGTGTGACATTACTGAGCTAGACAATGATAAGCGTGGACCAGCTTTGAGAAATCGGCTAGAAGGTGAAGCAGCAATCCACAAGAGACTTCTCGACAGAGATCGCCTGAAGGACCCGAACAACGGAGTGAAGTACTTCAAGAGTTTCCTGCGGCCGCTTTTCGTGAAGGGAGCAGCGAATGTTTTTCTCTATCGCTTCCAGCAGTTCATGAACATGCACCGTGGGAACGGAGACATGCTTCGTTGGATTACCAGGTTTCAACTCTCTGTTCAGAGAATGCAAGAAGCGTGGAACGATACCTATCTGCCGATCGAGGACCCGAACAATGCAGAGGTCAGAGCTTTCATAGTAGGACTTCCTCCAGAAGAACAAGAAAACCTTACGCCAGCTCAGGCAATGGAGAGAGCCAACGAACGGCTCAGAGAGCAGCATGCTCGGACCATTCCGATCACGCCCAACCTGGTCGCTTTGATCTTTGTGTCCCTGTCTGATCTGACACAGGATCAGCGTCAGGTGTTGACATCACTGATGGCGCATCGGAACCGAGTCCTGGCTGACTACAACACGGCCGAGCTTCGCGAAGTCTACCTGGAGATCTTCTGTACGACCAAGACTACCGTCGACAATCCACTCCTCGCTCCTTCCGGCCACGGTGGCCGCAAGACCTTCCTTGTGATCGATGAAGGATATTTGAACGATCATGAAGGCTACTGGGTCGAGGACGAGGAAGATGGCACCGAAGGTTTCCTCGAAGCGGATGAGGACGCCTTCTGGGTCTACGACGACGAGAACTATTCATGGTTCCAGCGGCGCTTCCAAGGCCGCAAGATGAGGCGCGGATTCAAGGGCCACCGTAAAGGCAAAGGAAAAGGTGGCAAAGGATCCAAAGGAAGGCGCTTCTTCAAAAGGAAGAAAGGCAGGTCACATCTTGCCGAAGAATCAGAAGCATGGCAAGCAGAAGGACAATGGCAAGATTACCAGTGGAGCGATCAGTCCTGGGATGACTGGTCCTGGTACGAGTCTGAGGAATCCTATGCAGCCAAAGGAAAAGGAAAGAAAGGAAAGAAGGGCAAAGGAAAGAGCAAGTTTGGCAAGGATGGAAAAGATGGAAAGTCCGGAAAAGACGGACAGAGCCAGCTTGCTGATGCTGCCCCGAGCGGCACCACAGCCGCCACAACCTTCTTCGTTGAACATCTCAACACTCCGAACTTTTCTTTCATGGCCACCGAAGAGAAGATCAATGAGATCGAGGAAGCCTTCATCTCTCAGCCCTTGACGCCGACCGCGATGGTGTTGGACCTGGGATGCACGAGAGCAATGGCTTCGAGAGTGGCCGCACAGGACCTCATGGAGTTCTGTGACAAGAACCAGAACTGTGGCATATGGTACACCATTGCTGAGACCACTTCTCAGTTCACCTTTGCCAATTCCGAGTCTACCAAATGCAACCAGAAGTTGGTCATTTGCATGTACGACCGGGACTTTGCAGTTCAATCCACAGAGTTCGACATTGTGGAACAAGGGCATGTTCCCATTCTCATGTCCTTACCTCAGATGCGCAATCTTCGTTTCCAGTTCGAGCTCCATCCGGAAAAGGCCTTACTCAGCAGCCCTGTGCTGGGAATCAAGGATGTGAGGCTGAAGGTTGCACCCAGCTCACACTTGGTACTTGATCTTCTTGAACTCAGTCAGCTGATGTGGAATGTGCGTTTCAGCAAGCATAAGAAGTCGAGCTTCCTCACCTACTTCTCCCACTACGAGTACGGCTTCCATCAGAAGACCGAGGGATGCTGTTCTCATGAACAGGTACCTGACAATCTCGTGTTGGCGACTGATGATGAATGGGTGATCAACGAAGCCGACATGGAAATGATTCGCATCCACAAGAAGATGAGAAGAGTCAAGTACGAACCCAAGGCGGGTTATGTGCCAATTCCGTTGGAGTATCTGGACACCAAGCGCAAGACGATCATGGAGTTCTCCAAGGGAAAGAGCGTTACTCAAGAAGATGACTGGCGTTCTTCTGAGCTTTCTTCAACAAGAACTACTGACTCTTGGAAAGGCAAGACCATTTTCAAGATTCTGCCTGGTGGCATCGAGAGTAGAACCTCGGTGCCAGCCAAGTCCAAGGATCCAACCCGTGGAAAGGTAGGATCTCCAGAGGACATGGTTAGCGCAGGTAAGCCTGAAGACAGCTCGAAGAACACAGGAGCATCCGGAAGCTTTCCGCAGGGAAAGGCACCGGCAAAGAGAAGGATTCGAGCCAAGGGAAGCTTTCCACAGGGAAAGGCACCCGAGGAACCGGCTCCTCCTCCTCTTGCTCCTGAGGATGATCCGGATCTTCAAGAGTACGAACCTTCCGAACCGGGGATGCAGATTTGCTTCCTCCGAGTCCTCCGAAGGCCCCAGAGCCACAGTCGCTAGAACCTAGGAGGATCGCGCTTCCGTTGCCAGGCCACGAGGTCTCAAGGGCTTCTCCGCAGTATCAGCGCATGTTGGAAAAGCTGAACAATGATGTTGAGCTTTACAAGTTGCATGTGAAGCATTACCACATGAGTCCTGCTCAGTTTCGACGCAGGACCAGCATGCTTGGTCTGCCAGGAGAGATCTATGACAAGTACGACCGCATTGTCAAAGGCTGTCGTGTTTGCAGCACCTCGGTGCCTACGCCTCCGCGAGCCAGAATCGCAGGGTTAAGAGCATCATCCTTCGGTGATCTCATTTTTGTTGATCATGAAGAAATCAAGTTCGGTACTAAAGCCTACTTGGCTTTGGTCATCATTGATGGTGCTTCAAATCTTCTGTGGGCTACGGCTCTTACAAGCCTGGAAGCGCCAGAGACTCTGGGAGCTTTTAGACAATGGACAGAGGAGAACAACTGCGTTCCTAAGGGAATCGTAGGAGATCAAGCATTTTTCACGCCGCAGTTCATGTCTTACTACAAGTTCCATGGCATTACTCCGTATCCATGTGGACCACGGACTCCTTGGCCTAATCGAGCTGAGACCGCAGTGCGTCTTTTCAAGCGCACCTGGGCAATCATGGCCAAGGCCTTAGCTGATGAGGGTTATGCAGAGAAGGTGACTGTTCGTCAAGCAGTCAAGAAGGTGGCTTGGGCAAGAAATTGCCAGCTTACCGTCTCAGGCTATTCTCCTTTGGAGATAGCTACAGGAAGACGGCCACCAGACTTGTTTGATGTCGAGAACAGTTCTCCTGAACAGCTCTCTGCTGAACCTGCCGAGGAGGATCGAACCACTCTGGAACTCCAGAGGATTGCCATGCGGGCTCATCAAGAGGCTAGACAATCACTTGACCTTCGGAAGGACCTTGCACGGAGAGTCATGCCGTCTGATGGTCCTTACTCGAAGGGTGACCGCGTGTTTGTTTGGCATAAGGATGAGTCGAAGAAGAAGTCTGAAGGAACCTGGGTCAGAGGCATAGTTGTGTCACAGGAAGGTGCCATGGTGTTGGTTGAAGTTCATCGTGCCGTTCTTCGGGTTAATCAGTCGAAGGTCAGGCGTGATGGAGATCCGTGGCATGATGTGGCCATTCCTCTGAAGAAAGATGAGGTCCCGAGACGCTCTTCTCAGGAAGAGGCACTCGACCGCATCGGCGACGATATTCTTGATCGTGCCGGTTCTGGGTTCTGCTATGAGCATGAGATCTGTTACCACACTCTCACTTCAGGCAAGAGCGATTTCGTTGAGATCACACCTCGCCTCACCGGGCTTACTGCGTGCACAGTCCATTCTGGACTTGATGCGAGTGAACCTGTGTTGTTTGGTGAATGGAGCGCCAAGTCTATCCAATCTTCGATTGAGGCCGCTTGGCGAGTGATCTTGAAGGCAGAGCCTAATCACATTTTTATTCATCCTGTCATCCCTGATGGTTGGACCAGGAAGGCCACCAATGCCTTCTGGCACTTTTGTGCCGAAGTCTGCCGTTGGCAAGATGACAAAGGTGATGGATACTTCGTGACCATCATGTATCCTTCTCATTGTGGGTTTTGGCTTTCGCAGAGTAGTCGCTCGCTGAAGTGGAGGAGAGGACTTTCATTCCACACTTTCAAGAACCGTGGTGTACTTCCTTCAGGGGGAGATGACCACGGTAAGCGTCAGCATGGTGAGCTTTCTTTTCTCACTAATCTGCCTGATGGATCATTTGGCCGTTTGGAGTCGTTGGAAGAAGGCTATGACTCTGCTAACGCACTTGATCCAAGGTTTGCTGTGCTGCTTTCGCAGTGTCTTGTGGGTGATGAACGATCAGATCTCCGACAATGTTACTTGTTCGAAGATATCTTTGAGGATTTTGATGATGGAACACTGTGTGCGTTGTGTTTGCGATCAGACCGCAATTCAGAGGCTTTACCGGTTCTTCCGTCAGAAGCAGAGTACTCATTACTCTCAAACAATGACAAAGGGAAGCTTCCGACACCTCTGAGGTTTGTTGCGCCGCAGCGTTTTGTTACATCGTCTTTGGTCCAGACTCTGTCATATGTTGACAGTCTCCTTCCAGGTACTGAGTTGGAAGTTCACACGACCACATCGTCTGACGCGGTCGCCTTGCGGCCAATGATTAAGAATGTGCGCGTGCTAACTCTGCCGTATCTGGAGTTTGAGTACTGTAACGTCTACAGGGGGACTCAAGGGAAAACACTCCCTTTGGTTCATCGTCATCCTGATGCTGTTGTCATTTTGTGGCAGAAGGGTGATATGAATCATGTGTTTTTCGTGACGATGGCACAGTTGCTTCCTTGCCTTAAGGATATGCAATCAACGCACTGGTCCATGATAGTGTTCTGGAATGAGTCACAGAACAACAATTCCAGACGCGGGCCTGATGTTGGCTTGGACTTCACGGACCAGCCAGCGCCGGCCCCGGTTGCACCGCAACCGCCAGCCACAGACGACGATGTGGACTATCCAGGATATGATGATCCACACGGTGATATGCCTGTGGACGATGAGGAAATGCCACTACAGCATCCAGAGCAGGATTTAGATGATAATCCTGTTGAGTTGCATGTCGGTGGTGACCCTCCGTCACAACCTCCTGGAGGCGGTACTCATGTACCGGTACCCGGGGGAGATGATGATTCCGACCTGGATCACGATCCGGACGGTGATGGACATCCGCCAGGAGGCGGTCCTCAGGGACCGGGACCTGGTTATGGTCCGTCACCGGAAGAGCCTCCTCTTCCGATGGAGTTTCACGAGGAGTCGCCTCCTCCTGGAGGTCCTCCCGATTCTCCTGGGGCTCCGCCTCAGTTTGCGAACCCGGATCAGGTTCTTAGTCCACCGATGCCGTGGCCGGCACCACCTTCACCTATTGTTCCTGTTCCAATTCCGCCGCATCCTCACTTTCCGGTGCCACAGAGTATGCGACCGCCGTCGCCTCGCAATGTGTCTCAGACACGTGCCAGAGGCACACATCCTGAAGATGTGTCTAAGGCCAAGTCACGTACTGTTGTGGGACCTCCGGTTGTGTTGTTGCCTGGGCAGTCTGCGGGAAAGAAGGATCCCGATCCGTCGGGTGACTTTCCAGGTTTTCACGAGCCTGCTTCCTCTTCTTCTGATCCGGCTCCTGTTCCTGGTTTGCCGGTGACTGAGGGGGAATTTCCTATCCAGCAAACCCCACTCCCGGAACCCACCCCGGAACCGCCGGTGCCGGAAGCTGGTGAGGATACTGATTCGGATGCCACGGTTGACTATCGTGATGAAAGCTTGCTTGCTTTGGCTGTTGGAGACGACGACGTTTTGATTCGCCTTCCGTCGGACTTCAAGGTTCCGTCCTTTGTTCCGTTGGATGGTGATGGTTTTGCGTCGTGGTTGACTAAACAAGATAAAATCAAGGCAGGTACCCTCACGCCGGAGATGCAGCGCAAGTATGCCGCCGAAATTCGGAAGGCTAAACTTGAGGAGTTCAAGAGTTACTTGGACAATGATGCAATTCGGCTGACGGACCGTCGCAAGCTTAAAAACGATGTCAATTTTCTTACCGGACGTTGGGTCCTTACTGTGAAGGTTGACAAGAACGGTTACTTTTCCAAGTTCAAAGCCCGATGGGTTTGTCGTGGGTTTCAGGACAAGTTTGCCTGGGATCAACAAACGGACAGCCCTACGGCTACTCGGTATGGTTTCCGTTTGGTTGCGCAGTGCGCTGCCAATCACTATTGGGATCTTTTTCATTTGGATCTTAAGACCGCTTTCCTTCAGGGGGAACACTACAATCTGTCATCTCGCATGGTTGTGGTTCAGTTGCCTCCTGACATCGGTTTGCCTACCTGGATGGTTGGCCTTTGTCTCAGACCAGTCTATGGTCTGAACGATGCACCGAGAAGATGGTGGAATCGTTTGGACAAATTCCTCAGGTCTGTAGGCATGGAACCGACCAGAGCTGACCGATGCACTTATGTCGCATACGACGGCATAGAAGGCAAGAAGGGCAAGAGCCACCTTGCGGCAGGAAGCTCCTCTCAGGAGGAGGAACCTGAAGCAGGAAGCACCTCTCTTGAGGTGGAACCTGCCTACCTAAGGAGGTTGCCCTTCATGCCATGACATGCTACGCATACGATGAAGGAAACCGTTCTTCCTCCGACCGTGCGGAGGAGAGATCCTATCTTTCATGTCCCGATATCGCTCAGTGCTTTAACACCGATACCAAGAAGATGGTTGACTATGCTTGGAGACCTGTGACTGATGATAAGCTTCTCGGATTCTTGGGCAGT
>CAJNDT010000236.1:314573-419573 GCA_905221615.1 Symbiodinium sp. CCMP2592
TATGTATATATATATATATATATATAAAGAAGAGGAGGCTGTGGGGCCTGCGTTTTGGCAACCCACTGTTTTCAGTGGTTTTTTATGTTTCTAATGGTTGTGCGTGGGTTTCTGTGTCAGTTGGTCGCTCGTTTGGTGCGCATGCGCGCACGTTTTTGTTTCCAACTACAACATCAACTCTGAGTTGTTTCAACCCCCGCGGTCTGTTTACAAACAGAGGGTTTGTTTATAAACGCTGCGTTTCGGTATACCGTGCTTCCAGCGTTTTGAATCTGTTGGATTTGCTCGTTGTCTTTTGTGTCTATTGTATGATCAACTATAGTTAACTCTTGTCTTCTTGTCCTACACGTGCTGCTGGTTGTATGTTTCTTCGTATTCATTTATATATGCCGTGATGTCGCGGGGAAGCGGTGGAGGGGGGGGAGGGGGTGATGTTACACATCCAGGTGCCTGTCTGTTTCACGTATCACTTGCATGTATCCATGCCTGTTGCTCGAGGTTCTAGTGCAGTGGACTACAGCTGTGCGCCTGTAGAAAAAAGAGACACCTGAGTGCCTGTGTTCCTGTACGCCTAGCGAGGGGATACACGTCCAGGTTACATCTCAACGTGGTAGCGGAGCTCCCGGGAAACGGGAAGCTTCACACTTGTGGAGGTACCCGTTCGGTACTCTCTACACAGGTGGAGGCAACCGGAATACCCGGGGTGCTTCACTCAGGTGAAGGTGACCGGAGTCTCTCCGGCACACTTCACTCAGGTGAAGATAACCGGAAGAGGTTTCTCCCGGGGCTCGATCCAAGAACAGCGCAATGGCTAGCCACTCTGCGACTATCTGTGAGCATGAAGGAGGAGATGATGACTACCTCCTCCACGGAAATGAATCTTTCGCGACTAATCATCGTCATCTCAATGAATTACACCGTCTTTCAGCTTTCCAGCAGGTGACCACCAAAGTACCTCCATCCTATGATGGTAGAAGCAGTTGGTTTGCCTATGAAGATGCGATCGATGACTGGTGTGACATTACTGAGCTAGACAATGATAAGCGTGGACCAGCTGTGAGAAATCGGCTAGAAGGTGAAGCAGCAATCCACAAGAGACTTCTCGACAGAGATCGCCTGAAGGACCCGAACAACGGAGTGAAGTACTTCAAGAGTTTCCTGCGGCCGCTTTTCGTGAAGGGAGCAGCGAATGTTTTTCTCTATCGCTTCCAGCAGTTCATGAACATGCACCGTGGGAACGGAGACATGCTTCGTTGGATTACCAGGTTTCAACTCTCTGTTCAGAGAATGCAAGAAGCGTGGAACGATACCTATCTGCCGATCGAGGCCCCGAACAATGCAGAGGTCAGAGCTTTCATAGTAGGACTTCCTCCAGAAGAACAAGAAAACCTTACGCCAGCTCAGGCAATGGAGAGAGCCAACGAACGGCTCAGAGAGCAGCATGCTCGCACCATTCCGATCACGCCCAACCTGGTCGCTTTGATCTTTGTGTCCCTGTCTGATCTGACACAGGATCAGCGTCAGGTGTTGACATCACTGATGGCGCATCGGAACCGAGTCCTGGCTGACTACAACACGGCCGAGCTTCGCGAAGTCTACCTGGAGATCTTCTGTACGACAAAGACTACCGTCGACAATCCACTCCTCGCTCCTTCCGGCCACGGTGGCCGCAAGACCTTCCTTGTGATCGATGAAGGATATTTGAACGATCATGAAGGCTACTGGGTCGAGGACGAGGAAGATGGCACCGAAGGTTTCCTCGAAGCGGATGAGGACGCCTTCTGGGTGTACGACGACGAGAACTATTCATGGTTCCAGCGGCGCTTCCAAGGCCGCAAGATGAGGCGCGGATTCAAGGGCCACCGTAAAGGCAAAGGAAAAGGTGGCAAAGGATCCAAAGGAAGGCGCTTCTTCAAAAGGAAGAAAGGCAGGTCACATCTTGCCGAAGAATCAGAAGCATGGCAAGCAGAAGGACAATGGCAAGATTACCAGTGGAGCGATCAGTCCTGGGATGACTGGTCCTGGTATGAGTCTGAGGAAACCTATGCAGCCAAAGGAAAAGGAAAGAAAGGAAAGAAGGGCAAAGGAAAGAGCAAGTTTGGCAAGGATGGAAAAGATGGAAAGTCCGGAAAAGACGGACAGAGCCAGCTTGCTGATGCTGCCCCGAGCGGCACCAAAGCCGCCACAACCTTCTTCGTTGAACATCTCAACACTCCGAACTTTTCTTTCATGGCCACCGAAGAGAAGATCAATGAGATCGAGGAAGCCTTCATCTCTCAGCCCTTGACGCCGACCGCGATGGTGTTGGACCTGGGATGCACGAGAGCAATGGCTTCGAGAGTGGCCGCACAGGACCTAATGGAGTTCTGTGACAAGAACCAGAACTGTGGCATATGGTACACCATTGCTGAGACTACTTCTCAGTTCACCTTTGCCAATTCCGAGTCTACCAAATGCAAACAGAAGTTGGTCATTTGCATGTACGACCGGGACTTTGCAGTTCAATCCACAGAGTTCGACATTGTGGAACAAGGGCATGTTCCCATTCTCATGTCCTTACCTCAGATGCGCAATCTTCGTTTCCAGTTCGAGCTCCATCCGGAAAAGGCCTTATTCAGCAGCCCTGTGCTGGGAATCAAGGATGTGAGGCTGAAGGTTGCACCCAGCTCACACTTGGTACTTGATCTTCTTGAACTCAGTCAGCTGATGTGGAATGTGCGTTTCAGCAAGCATAAGAAGTCGAGCTTCCTCACCTACTTCTCCCACTACGAGTACGGCTTCCATCAGAAGACCGAGGGATGCTGTTCTCATGAACAGGTACCTGACAATCTCGTTTTGGCGACTGATGATGAATGGGTGATCAACGAAGCCGACATGGAAATGATTCGCATCCACAAGAAGATGAGAAGAGTCAAGTACGAACCCAAGGCGGGTTATGTGCCAATTCCGTTGGAGTATCTGGACACCAAGCGCAAGACGATCATGGAGTTCTCCAAGGGAAAGAGCGCTACTCAAGAAGATGACTGGCGTTCTTCTGAGCTTTCTTCAACAAGAACTACTGACTCTTGGAAAGGCAAGACCATTTTCAAGATTCTGCCTGGTGGCATCGAGAGTAGAACCTCGGTGCCAGCCAAGTCCAAGGATCCAACCCGTGGAAAGGTAGGATCTCCAGAGGATATGGTTAGCGCAGGTAAGCCTGAAGACAGCTCGAAGAACACAGGAGCATCCGGAAGCTTTCCGCAGGGAAAGGCACCGGCAAAGAGAAGGATTCGAGCCAAGGGAAGCTTTCCACAGGGAAAGGCACCCGAGGAACCGGCTCCTCCTCCTCTTGCTCCTGAGGATGATCCGGATCTTCAAGAGTACGAACCTTCCGAAACGGGGGATGCAGATTTGCTTCCTCCGAGTCCTCCGAAGGCCCCAGAGCCACAGTCGCTAGAACCTAGGAGGATCGCGCTTCCGTTGCCAGGCCACGAGGTCTCAAGGGCTTCTCCGCAGTATCAGCGCATGTTGGAAAAGCTGAACAATGATGTTGAGCTTTACAAGTTGCATGTGAAGCATTACAACATGAGTCCTGCTCAGTTTCGACGCAGGACCAGCATGCTTGGTCTGCCAGGAGAGATCTATGACAAGTACGACCGCATTGTCAAAGGCTGTCGTGTTTGCAGCACCTCGGTGCCTACGCCTCCGCGAGCCAGAAGCGCAGGGTTAAGAGCATCATCCTTCGGTGATCTCATTTTTGTTGATCATGAAGAAATCAAGTTCGGTACTAAAGCCTACTTGGCTTTGGTCATCATTGATGGTGCTTCAAATCTTCTGTGGGCTACGGCTCTTACAAGCGTGGAAGCGCCAGAGACTCTGGGAGCTTTTAGACAATGGACAGAGGAGAACAACTGCGTTCCTAAGGGAATCGTAGGAGATCAAGCATTTTTCACGCCACAGTTCATGTCTTACTACAAGTTCCATGGCATTACTCCGTATCCATGTGGACCACGGACTCCTTGGCCTAATCGAGCTGAGACCGCAGTGCGTCTTTTCAGGCGCACCTGGGCAATCATGGCCAAGGCCTTAGCTGATGAGGGTTATGCAGAGAAGGTGACTGTTCGTCAAGCAGTCAAGAAGGTGGCTTGGGCAAGAAATCGCCAGCTTACCGTCTCAGGCTATTCTCCTTTGGAGATAGCTACAGGAAGACGGCCACCAGACTTGTTTGATGTCGAGAACAGTTCTCCTGAACAGCTCCCTGCTGAACCTGCCGAGGAGGATCGAACCACTCTGGAACTCCAGAGGATTGCCATGCGGGCTCATCAAGAGGCTAGACAATCACTTGACCTTCGGAAGGACCTTGCACGGAGAGTCATGCCGTCTGATGGTCCTTACTCGAAGGGTGACCGCGTGGTTGTTTGGCATAAGGATGAGTCGAAGAAGAAGTCTGAAGGAACCTGGGTCAGAGGCATAGTTGTGTCACAGGAAGGTGCCATGGTGTTGGTTGAAGTTCATCGTGCCGTTCTTCGGGTTTATCAGTCGAAGGTCAGGCGTGATGGAGATCCGTGGCATGATGTGGCCATTCCTCTGAAGAAAGATGAGGTCCCGAGACGCTCTTCTCAGGAAGAGGCACTCGACCGCATCGGCGACGATATTCTTGATCGTGCCGGTTCTGGGTTCTGCTATGAGCATGAGATCTGTTACCACACTCTCACTTCAGGCAAGAGCGATTGCGTTGAGATCACACCTCGCCTCACCGGGCTTACTGCGTGCACAGTCCATTCTGGACTTGATGCGAGTGAACCTGTGTTGTTTGGTGAATGGAACGCCAAATCTATCCAATCTTCGATTGAGGCTGCTTGGCAAGTGATCTTGAAGGCAGAGCCTAATCACATTTTTATTCATCCTGTCATTCCTGACGGTTGGCCCAGGAAGGCCGCCAATGCCTTCTGGCACTTTTGTGCCGAAGTCTGCCGTTGGCAAGATGACAAGGGTGATGGATACTTCGTGACCATCATGTATCCTTCTCATTGTGGGTTTTGGCTTTCGCAGAGTAGTCGCTCGCTGAAGTGGAGGAGAGGACTTTCATTCCACACCTTCAAGAACCGTGGTGTACTTCTTTCAGGGGGAGATGACCACCGTAAGCGTCAGCATGGTGAGCTTTCTTTTCTCACTAATCTGCCTGATGGATCATTTGGCCGTTTGGAGTCGTTGGAAGAAGGCTATGACTCTGCTAACGCCCTTGATCCAAGGTTTGCTGTGCTGCTTTCGCAGTGTCTTGTGGGTGATGAACGATCAGATCTCCGACAATGGTACTTGTTCGAAGATATCTTTGAGGATTTTGATGATGGAACACTGTGTGCGTTGTGTTTGCGATCAGACCGCAATTCAGAGGCTTTGCCGGTTCTTCCGTCAGAAGCAGAGTACTCACTACTCTCAAACAATGACAAAGGGAAGCTTCCGACACCTCTGAGGTTTGTTGCGCCGCAGCGGTTTGTTACATCGTCTTTGGTCCAGACTCTGTCATATGTTGACAGTCTCCTTCCCGGCACTGAGTTGGAAGTTCACACGACCACATCGTCTGACGCGGTCGCCTTGCGGCCAATGATTAAGAATGTGCGCGTGCTAACTCTGCCGTATCTGGAGTTTGAGTACTGTAACGTCTACAGGGGGACTCAAGGGAAAGCACTCCCTTTGGTTCATCGTCATCCTGATGCTGTTGTCATTTTGTGGCAGAAGGGTGATATGAACCATGTGTTTTTCGTGACGATGGCACAGTTGCTTCCTTGCCTTAAGGATATGCAATCAACGCACTGGTCCATGATAGTGTTCTGGAATGAGTCACAGAACAACAATTCCGGTTGCACCGCAACCGCCAGCCACAGACGACGATGTGGACTATCCAGGATATGATGATCCACACGGTGATATGCCTGTGGACGATGAGGAAATGCCACTACAGCATCCAGAGCAGGATTTAGATGATAATCCTGTTGAGTTGCATGTCGGTGGTGACCCTCCGTCACAACCTCCTGGAGGCGGTACTCATGTACCGGTACCGGGGGGAGATGATGATTCCGACCTGGATCACGATCCGGACGGTGATGGACATCCGCCAGGAGGCGGTCCTCAGGGACCGGGACCTGGTTATGGTCCGTCACCGGAAGAGCCTCCTCTTCCGATGGAGTTTCACGAGGAGTCGCCTCCTCCTGGAGGTCCTCCCGATTCTCCTGGGGCTTCGCCTCAGTTTGCGACCCCCCCACCGATGCCGTGGCCGGCACCACCTTCACCTATTGTTCCTGTTCCAATTCCGCCGCATCCTCACTTTCCGGTGCCACAGAGTATGCGACCGCCGTCGCCTCGCAATGTGTCTCAGACACGTGCCAGAGGCACACATCCTGAAGATGTGTCTAAGGCCAAGTCACGTACCGTTGTGGGACCTCCGGTTGTGTTGTTGCCTGGGCAGTCTGCGGGAAAGAAGGATCCCGATCCGTCGGGTGACTTTCCAGGTTTTCACGAGCCTGCTTCCTCTTCTTCTGATCCGGCTCCTGTTCCTGGTTTGCCGGTGACTGAGGGGGATTTTCCTATCCAGCAAACCCCACTCCCGGAACCCACCCCGGAACCGCCGGTGCCGGAAGCTGGTGAGGATCCTGATTCGGATGCTACGGTTGACTATCGTGATGAAAGCTTGCTTGCCTTGGCTGCTGGCGACGACGACGTTTTGATTCGCCTTCCGTCGGACTTCAAGGTTCCGTCCTTTGTTCCGTTGGATGGTGATGGTTTTGCGTCGTGGTTGACTAAAAAAGATAAAATCAAGGCAGGTACCCTCACGCCGGAGATGCAGCGCAAGTATGCCGCCGAAATTCGGAAGGCTAAACTTGAGGAGTTCAAGAGTTACTTGGACAATGATGCAATTCGGCTGACGGACCGTCGCAAGCTTAAAAACGATGTCAATTTTCTTACCGGACGTTGGGTCCTGACGGTGAAGGTTGACAAGAACGGTTACTTTTCCAAGTTCAAAGCCCGATGGGTTTGTCGTGGGTTTCAGGACAAGTTTGCCTGGGATCAACAAACGGACAGCCCTACGGCTACTCGGTATGTTTTCCGTTTGGTTGCGCAGTGCGCTGCCAATCACTATTGGGATCTTTTTCATTTGGATCTTAAGACCGCTTTCCTTCAGGGGGAACACTACAATCTGTCATCTCGCATGGTTGTGGTTCAGTTGCCTCCTGACATCGGTTTGCCTACCTTGATGGTTGGCCTTTGTCTCAGACCAGTCTATGGTCTGAACGATGCACCGAGAAGATGGTGGAATCGTTTGGACAAATTCCTCAGGTCTGTAGGCATGGAACCGACCAGAGCTGACCGATGCACTTATGTCGCATACGACGGCATAGAAGGCAGGAAGGGCAAGAGCCACCTTGCGGCAGGAAGCTCCTCTCAGGAGGAGGAACCTGAAGCAGGAAACACCTCTCTTGAGGTGGAACCTGCCTACCTCAAGGAGGTTGCCCTTCATGCCATGACATGCTACGCATACGATGAAGGAAACCGTTCTTCCTCAGACCGTGCGGAGGAGAGATCCTATCTTTCATGTCCCGATATCGCTCAGTGCTTTAACACCGATACCAAGAAGATGGTTGACTATGCTTGGAGGCCTGTGACTGATGATAAGCTTCTCGGATTCTTGGGCAGTGTTGCTTGTAAGAAAAGAGGTTGGTTCCCTTATGAGAACGGGCATGCTCTCGTTTCTCACAGGGCCAAGGCTCTCCGTACTCCTGCACCTGTCTATCAGGTCAAGGACTACCCTTATCGAGTCTCCATGATCCTCCGTAAAGGAACATGGTGGATTGTCGAAAGGGCCCATGACCTGAGGTTGGACAAGGGCGATAAGACCTGCTTCCTTGAAGAAGAAGCTGAGGTCCTAGTCTCCTTGTTCCTTCCAGAGAAGGCTTCATACAAGGTCGAGAGCTTATCAGAGCTCTCCCCCGAGGTGGTTGATCAGCTTCTTGAACACTTTGTTGACCCTGTGCATGGAAGTCCCAGCAAAGGTCGCAGGACAGTTGGAGTGATGAGTCTTCATGTTGATGATCTCATCATAAGTGGAACCCCTGAGTTCCTCACTTGGTTCCTTAAGAAGATCAAGGAACACTTCACTGTCGGCCATGAGGACAAGAATGACCTTACGTTCACGGGACAGCGTGTTCGTTGGGTTCTTGATGCACAAGGGAAGAAGAAGGATATCTCGATCGATCAAAAGCTGTGTGTTTCAGAGCTTGAGGAGATTGTCATACCAAAGCATCTTAAGGATGCAGATGCGTGTGATAAATCTCTTCACACTTCCTATCGCTCTTTGCTTGGTAGCATCAACTGGCTTCAGTCGAGGACGCAATTTCAGGCATGTTACCAGTTCTCTCGTCTGGCATCAGCATCCGCTGCTCCGACTATTGGTCACTGCAAGGCGTTGAACAAGTTGTGTCGACAGATACGCAGTGAGGAAGTTGAGTTGCGGGTGTGGCCAGTGAAGGGATCACCGAGGATTCTTGGAATTCCTGACGCAGCTTTCCGGAACAACAGCGACAAGTCCTCACAGAGGGCGATGACTATCTTCATCGCAGATGAAAGGGTCAAGAATCGAAGAGACACCCGAGGCTCATTGGTCTTCTTCGAATCAACCAAGATTAAGAGAACGACCCTCAGTACCACTGTCGCTGAGCTTTACGCCGTGATGAAGTGTTTTGGTACCTGTCAAATGCTTCGTGGTTTGTGGAAGGACATTAGTGGTCTGGATGCCGAGATTCACATTCGCACCGATGCTAACAATCTCGTGTCTACCGATTCTACTACTCACTCACCCGAACAACAGGAAACCATTCACATGATTCAAATGCTGAGAAAGGAAGCGTGTTCAGGTGCTATTGCTGATCTTTCTCACGTTCGAACCGAACACTGTCTTTCTGACTGTCTCACGAAACGAGGCGCTAATCCTAGAAACCTCCTGAGTTCTGTTCAAACTGGGTGGTTGAAGGAAATTGATTCACATCCTCCTTTTCGTTCCATGATTGAGCACAAGGCCTGCTTGAACGCCTGGCTCCGTAAGGAGTACGCGGTTTTGAGTGCAGTGCAACATGTCATGTTCATGCAGGAGCGTTTGTGAGTCATGTCTGCTTCATGTGTGAGCTGTCGGAGCAATTCAATGCATGTGCTTCATGAAGAGTTGTTGGTCTCTTTTTAAATTTGTGCCTGCATTGCTCAAATCAGCTGGTTCAAAACTCAAGTGAGAAAGTAGACCACAACTTCCTCTTCTTCTGTTACCAGCATGGCTGCGGCAGGACCCTCGATGGACACTGGACGCTCCTCTCATGAGGAGGCACCATTCCAGGTCTACTGGACACCGACAACGGGATGCAACTTCAAGATTGACGTCCGCACTGGTGTCCCCGACCTGTCCTTGTACCAACCAGAGCGCGTCCTGGGCAAACCGTCGTGTACTCCGAACAGTTGGAGATGGCGACGGTAATGCCAGCTATCCTACAAGGGATCGTCGAGCCTATCCTGCGAGTGCTCCGGTGGCCTCCCTCAGGATCATCCCAGAAGGTGTTCCACGGTTTTTCCGTCAGCACGACACCACGGCGTACTTCCCTCAGGGGGAGATGGCCGCGGTGAACATTCTGGAAGGACAGTTGGCCTTTCTGTCACACGTACTGCTGTACGAGGAAACTCACCCTGGGACCCATGTGTTGCAGCGGCACCTCACGTGGAAGTTCGACTTCCTCCGGTGCTTTCTTGGATGTCTTACCGGCGACGAGCTCACCGAGCTCGATCGTGAAATCTTCAACATTCACCAGATGCGCCACAATCACGGTGGAGGGGCGGTGAAGTCATCCAAACAGCTGTCATCATTGACCAGGCACGACACGAGGGTCACGCCGGGTCGATACATGGAGATCCCGTTGGAGACGATGATGAAGCACCCCATCAGGCCTTTCGAGTGGGAGCCCAAGAAGTTCTTCGCCTTCTTGATGGCGAACTAGAAGGGTCGCTTCAACATCTGGGTGGCCCCGGTGGCTCTGCAGTTCGAGCGGTTCTTTGACTTCGACTTCTATGTCGGGGTCTCCGCCGTCCAGGGTCACTCACGGATGCCCGAGCGGGTCTCTGATGTTGCTCTCGGGGAAAGGCTCACCTTGGAGCGATGCCGCCAGCTTGGAACGATTTTCCACGCCTCGGATAACTCCGACTACGAGAGCATCCGGGAAAACGGCTTAAAGCTGGAGGCGACGAAGGCGGCGTGGCAGCGGCACAGGAAGGCCATCCACCTCGTTTATGTGGGTGGAGTGGTTTCTCCTGGGGCTGGGACCGTCATTAAGTACGGTACCTACGTCTTCTACGCCAAGCTCGATTACGAGTGCTACCTGAGTCACGGCCACAATCTGTTTCTTACAGACAACGGCGTGGTGCTCTCGTACCAGGACATTCCGGCGATGTATCTCACACATCACTACCGTCCTCCTCACGAGCAAGATCCGGGTGGCATTTGTCAGGAGAGGAAGGAGCAAAGCGCAGGGGTAGGCTCTTCTCAGGAAGAGGGAACCTCAGCGTCTGCTTCCGCATCTGCTTCCGGAGGCCCTCCACAGGGAGGGGTACCGGGTAGCAGCTCGGATCCAATGCCTTCGAAGCCAGCTCCCAAGAAGCGGCCAAAGACATCTCAGGATGCAGGCCAAGCGTCCCCGGGAAGCTTCTCTCAGGAGAAGGTACCCACATTGGACGCGGCAGCTCTCCAGAAGCTTATTCGTGACAATGAGCTTAAGGCAGAGCGGGAGCGGCAAGCCACAGCCTCCGAAGGAGACACCAAGTATGCGTATCAGTCTGGGGACACCGTCCACGGCAAGATTGATGCGCATAAGTCCCAGCAGCAGGAGGAGCTCAACGAGGTTCTCCGCAAGGCCAGGACGAATCCATGGCATCTCTTCGCCCGCGGCAAGTTGCACATGGTGGACTCCTCTGGCCAGCCGATGCTTAGCACCTATGGCGATGCCCTCGTTCAGGTCACCCCCTGGCACACTTTGACTACTTCTATGAGAGAGTCTTTGGGTGGTTAATACGATTGGGCATCGTGGTTGCAGCATCCTCTTTCGGGGTACTCCCTGCACTTCTTCCTCAAGGCCTTCGAGATGGGGAAGTTGCAGGGGAACTACCTCGTGGAGCTGGACAAGAAACCGAAGGTTTACTCAAACGGTTACACGTCACCTTGGATGAACTTTAAGCGTCATCCTGGCGGTCTTGCCCAGATGCTGGACGATGTCTCCGTTGCCGCGTCGAACGAATTCAGGCCCAACTTGGGTAACATTGGATTCGATCGCCCTCGGGACAATGACTCTCGTGCAAAGATGCCAAGGACAGAGGATCCCGACTACGCTCGCAAGCTCGCCGCACACAAGGCTTTCCTCAGGGAAAGGTATGTGTATGAAGAGGTTGGCTATGTGCGAGAGGATTTCCAGATGCTCGTCCGCGTCATCAATGAGGCTTATGGAGTGGACTTCTTCTCATACATCCAGCGCCACGCCGGTGATCTGGAGGTTCGCCGTAAATACACGGTGCGAACCCCTGAGGGCTATTGTCTCTATGACAGTACCCTGAAGCAGCCGTTCAACGGCAGCTACCTCCTGGCGGTTCTGGAGAAAGTCTTCGCTGAGTCTGACCAGCGCGATTTCAAGTCGGCTTTCGCCCGCAAGGCAAAAGCTGACTGAGTGGCGTACGAAGACTTGAAGGCGAAGAAGGAGTCTGAGCTGAATGAGCTCCTCACCCGACCATATGACGACATTATGATTGAGGAGTTCATCGAGCGACTCCCATGTCCACAGATCGAGGAGATCGAAGAGCCTCCCGCGGCTACTCAGATGGATACCTCCGAACCGTCGTCTGGATCCACGGAATTGCCACAGGGCAAGAAGGTTGATCCGGTTAAGACCGAGCCGACCGATGTGCCAATGGAGACTGATGCTCCAGGAAGCTCTCCACAGGGAGAGGTACCTGGGGCTACTGTCGAGTCAATGGAGACCGAAGCCACGGAAAGCTCTCCACAGGGAGAGGCATCCGAGGTGAAGGTCGAACCTGATGTGCACATGGGTCAGGAAGGAGGTAAGTACGAGAACATTGAAATGGCTGAGGAAGGCTCACCACAGGGTGAGGAATCCATGCCAGACATTTCTCCCGAGAAGGATGATGAAAGTGAACTTCACGATCAAGGCATCTGGGGGAAATGCAAGACTGTTCCGGATCCTGAGTACTACCAGGCCGCGAAGGATGCAGAGGGCCAGAATGAGAACGCGTTCGACAAAATGGGCAAGGCAAAGGAAAAGATCGAGCTCGTTGATCTCGAAGAGTTCAAACATTTCCTTAATCAGCTCACCGAAATCGAACGACAAAGCCCTATGCGGATGCTCTGCAAGCAGCTGCATGGATATGGCTATTCAGGCTTGTATCATACAGGACTTCGTGATCCTGATTACGAGCACGTTCTCGCCTACAAGGTGCAGCATATGAGTTGGAGGGTAAATGTTCCGAACCACAAGGGACAGAAATACTCTCTCTCTATGGTGGATCTATTCGACCAACTCAACAAGATGGATCCCATCTATGAGCGTCGTCACGACAAAAAGGACGTTGTTTTTCGTTCTGGGGACGTTCGTAGCACCTTGGACGACAAGCTCATGGGCAAGGCCTCTGACATCCGAGAATCAGCACTGGAGGTTATGGAAGCACTTCTTGATAAGCTGAAGTCCCTGGATGCAAGCGGCAATCCGGCAACTCGAGAAGAACTCTTGAATGCTATGCTTCACTACTTTTTGAGCACCGGAGTCGATGAAGAGGAGATCGGGGACCTCTCTCTTGAGAAGACGCCGAATCCTCTTCATCGACTCCGGTGCTCAAGAAGTAGTGAAGCATAGCATTCAAAAGTTCTTCTCGAGTTGCCGGATTGCCGCTTGCATCCAGGGACTTCAGCTTATCAAGAAGTGCTTCCATAACATCCAGTGCTGATTCTCGGATGTCAGAGGGCTTGCCCATGAGCTTGTCGTCCAAGGTGCTACGAACGTCCCCAGAACGAAAAACAACGTCCTTTTTGTCGGGACGACGCTCATAGATGGGATCCATCTTGTTGAGTTGGTCGAATAGATCCACCATAGAGAGAGAGTATTTCTGTCCCTTGTGGTTTGGAACATTTACCCTCCAACTCATATGCTGCACCTTGTAGGCTAGAACGGGCTCGTAATCAGGATCACGAAGTCCTGTATGATACAAGCCTGAATAGCCATATCCATGCAGCTGCTTGCAGAGCATCCGCATAGGGCTTTGTCGTTCGATTTCGGTGAGCTGATTAAGGAAATGTTTGAACTCTTCGAGATCAACGAGCTCGCTCTTTTCCTTTGCCTTGCCCATTTTGTCGAACGCGTTCTCATTCTGGTCCTCTGCATCCTTCGCGGCCTGGTAGTACTCAGGATCCGGAACCGTCTTGCATTTCCCCCAGATGCCTTGATCGTGAAGTTCACTTTCATCATCCTTCTCGGGAGAAATGTCTGGCATGGATTCCTCACCCTGTGGTGAGCCTTCCTCAGCCATTTCAATGTTCTCGGACTTACCTCCTTCCTGACCCATGTGCACATCAGGTTCGACCTTCACCTCGGATGCCTCTCCCTGTTGAGAGCTTTCCGTGGCTTCGGTCTCCATTGACTCGACAGTAGCCCCAGGTACCTCTCCCTGTGGAGAGCTTCCTGGAGCATCAGTCTCCATTGGCACATCGGTCGGCTCGGTCTTAACCGGATCAACCTTCTTGCCCTGTGGCAAGTCCGTGGATCCAGACGACGGTTCGGAGGTATCCATCTGAGTAGCCGCGGGAGGCTCTTCGATCTCCTCGATCTGTGGACATGGGAGGCGCTCGATGAACTCCTCAATCATAATGTCGTCATATGGTCGGGTGAGGAGCTCATTCAGCTCAGACTCCTTCTTCGCCTTCAAGTCTTCGTACGCCACTAAGTCAGCTTTTGCCTTGCGGCCGAAAGCCGACTTGAAATCGCGCTGGTCAGACTCAGCGAAGACTTTCTCCAGAACCGCCAGGAGGTAGCTGCCGTTGAACGGCTGCTTCAGGGTACTGTCGTAGAGACAATAGCCCTCAGGGGTTCGCACCGTGTATTTACGGAGAACCTCCAGATCACCGGCGTGGCGCTGGATGTAGGAGAAGAAGTCCACTCCATAAGCCTCATTGATGACGCGGACGAGCATCTGGAAATCCTCTCGCACATAGCCAACCTCTTCATACACATACCCTTCCCTGAGGAAAGCCTTGTGTGCGGCGAGCTTGCGAGAGTAGTCGGGATCCTCTGTCCTTGGCATCTTTGCACGAGAGTCATTGTCCCGAGGGCGATCGAATCCAATGTTACCCACGTTGGGCCTGAATTCGTTCGACGCGGCAACGGAGACATCCTCCAGCATCTGGGCAAGACCGCCAGGATGACGCTTAAAGTTCATCCAAGGTGACGTGTAACCGTTGGAGTAAACCTTCGGTTTCTTGTCCAGCTCCACGAGGTAGTTCCCCTGCAACTTCCCCATCTCGAAGGCCTTGAGGAAGAAGTGCAGGGAGTACCCCGAAAGAGGATGCTGCAACCACGATGCCCAATCGTATTCACCACCCAAAGACTCTCTCATAGAAGTAGTCAAAGTGTGCCCGGGGGTGACCTGAACGAGGGCATCGCCATAGGTGCTAAGCATCGGCTGGCCAGAGGAGTCCACCATGTGCAACTTGCCGTGGGCGAAGAGATGCCATGGATTCGTCCTGGCCTTGCGGAGAACCTCGTTGAGCTCCTCCTGCTGCTGGGACTTATGCGCATCAATCTTGCCGTGGACTGTGTCCCCAGACTGATACGCATACTTGGTGTCTCCTTCGGAGGCTGTGGCTTGCCGCTCCCGCTCTGCCTTAAGCTCATTGTCACGAATAAGCTTCTGGAGAGCTGCCGCGTCCAATGTGGGTACCTTCTCCTGAGAGAAGCTTCCCGGTGACGCTTGGCCTGCATCCTGAGATGTCGTTGGCCGCTTCTTGGGAGCTGGCTTCGAAGGCATTGGATCCGAGCTGCTACCCGGTACCCCTCCCTGTGGAGGGCCTCCGGAAGCAGATGCGGAAGCAGACGCTGAGGTTCCCTCTTCCTGAGAAGAGCCTACCCCTGCGCTTTGCTGCTTCCTCTCGTGGCGAATGCCACCCGGATCTTGCTCGTGAGGAGGACGGTAGTGATGTGTGAGATACATCGCCGGAATGTCCTGGTACGAGAGCACCACGCCGTTGTCTGTAAGAAACAGATTGTGGCCGTGACTCAGGTAGCACTCGTAATCGAGCTTGGCGTAGAAGACGTAGGTACCGTACTTAATGACGGTCCCAGCCCCAGGAGAAATCACTCCACCCGCATAGACGAGGTGGATGGCCTTCCTGTGCCGCTGCCACGCCGCCTTCGTCGCCTCCAGCTTTAAGCCGTTTTCCCGGATGCTCTCGTAGTTGGAGTTATCCGAGGCGTGGAAAATCGTTCCAAGCTGGCGGCATCGCTCCAAGGTGAGCCTTTCCCCGAGAGCAACATCAGAGACCCGCTCGGGCATCCGTGAGTGACCCTGGACGGCGGAGACCCCGACATAGAAGTCGAAGTCAAAGAACCGCTCGAACTGCAGAGCCACCGGGGCCACCCAGATGTTGAAGCGACCCTTCGAGTTCGCCATCAAGAAGGCGAAGAACTTCTTGGGCTCCCACTCGAAAGGCCTGATGGGGTGCTTCATCATCGTCTCCAACGGGATCTCCATGTATCGACCCGGCGTGACCCTCGTGTCGTGCCTGGTCAATGATGACAGCTGTTTGGATGACTTCACCGCCCATCCACCGTGATTGTGGCGCATCTGGTGAATGTTGAAGATTTCACGATCGAGCTCGGTGAGCTCGTCGCCGGTCAGACATCCAAGAAAGCACCGGAGGAAGTCGAACTTCCACGTGAGGTGCCGCTGCAACACATGGGTCCCAGGGTGAGTTTCCTCGTACAGCAGGACGTGTGACAGAAAGGCCAACTGTCCTTCCAGAATGTTCACCGCGGCCATCTCCCCCTGAGGGAAGTACGCCGTGGTGTCCTGCTGACGGAAAAACCGTGGAACACCTTCTGGGATGATCCTGAGGGAGGCCACCGGAGCACTCGCAGGATAGGCTCGACGATCCCTTGTAGGATAGCTGGCATTACCGTCGCCATCTCCAACTGTTCGGAGTACACGACGGTTTGCCCAGGACGCGCTCTGTTGGTACAAGGACAGGTCGGGGACACCAGTGCGGACGTCAATCTTGAAGTTGCATCCCGTTGTCGGTGTCCAGTAGACCTGGAATGGTGCCTCCTCATGAGAGGAGCGTCCAGTGTCCATCGAGGGTCCTGCCGCAGCCATGCTGGTAACAGAAGAAGAGGAAGTTGTGGGCTACTTTCTCACTTGAGTTTTGAACCAGCTGATTTGAGCAATGCAGGCACAAATTTAAAAAGAGACCAACAACTCTTCATGAAGCACATGCATTGAATTGCTCCGACAGCTCACACATGAAGCAGACATGACTCACAAACGCTCCTGCATGAACATGACATGTTGCACTGCACTCAAAACCGCGTACTCCTTACGGAGCCAGGCGTTCAAGAAGGCCTTGTGCTCAATCATGGAACGAAAAGGAGGATGTGAATCAATTTCCTTCAACCACCCAGTTTGAACAGAACTCAGGAGGTTTCTAGGATTAGCGCTTCGTTTCGTGAGACAGTCAGAAAGACAGTGTTCGGTTCGAACGTGAGAAAGATCAGCAATAGCACCTGAACACGCTTCCTTTCTCAGCATTTGAATCATGTGAATGGTTTCCTGTTGTTCGGGTGAGTGAGTAGTAGAAGCGGTAGACACGAGATTGTTAGCATCGGTGCGAATGTGAATCTCGGCATCCAGACCACTAATGTCCTTCCACAAACCACGAAGCATTTGACAGGTACCAAAACACTTCATCAAGGCGTAAAGCTCAGCGACAGTGGTACTGAGGGTCGTTCTCTTAATCTTGGTTGATTCGAAGAAGACCAATGAGCCTCGGGTGTCTCTTCGATTCTTGACCCTTTCATCTGCGATGAAGATAGTCATCGCCCTCTGTGAGGACTTGTCGCTGTTGTTACGGAAAGCTGCGTCAGGAATTCCAAGAATCCTCGGTGATCCCTTCACTGGCCACACCCGCAACTCAACTTCCTCACTGCGTATCTGTCGACACAACTTGTTCAACTCCTTGCAGTGACCAATAGTCGGAGCAGCGGATGCTGATGCCAGACGAGAGAACTGGTAACATGCCTGAAATTGCGTCCTCGACTGAAGCCAGTTGATGCTACCAAGCAAAGAGCGATAGGAAGTGTGAAGAGATTTATCACACGCATCTGCATCCTTAAGATGCTTTGGTATGACAATCTCCTCAAGCTCTGAAACACACAGCTTTTGATCGATCGAGATATACTTCTTCTTCCCTTGTGCATCAAGAACCCAACGAACACGCTGTCCCGTGAACGTAAGGTCATTCTTGTCCTCATGGCCGACAGTGAAGTGTTCCTTGATCTTCTTTAGGAACCAAGTGAGGAACTCAGGGGTTCCACTTATGATGAGATCATCAACATGAAGACTCATCACTCCAACTGTCCTGCGACCTTTGCTGGGACTTCCATGCACAGGGTCAACAAAGTGTTCAAGAAGCTGATCAACCAACTCGGGGGAGAGCTCTGATAAGCTCTCGACCTTGTATGAAGCCTTCTCTGGAAGGAACAAGGAGACTAGGACCTCAGCTTCTTCTTCAAGGAAGCAGGTCTTATCGCCCTTGTCCAACCTCAGGTCATGGGCCCTTTCGACAATCCACCATGTTCCTTTACGGAGGATCATGGAAACTCGATAAGGGTAGTCCTTGACCTGATAGACAGGTGCAGGAGTACGAAGAGCCTTGGCCCTGTGAGAAACGAGAGCATGCCCGTTCTCATAAGGGAACCAACCTCTTTTCTTACAAGCAACACTGCCCAAGAATCCGAGAAGCTTATCATCAGTCACAGGTCCTCCAAGCATAGTCAACCATCTTCTTGGTATCGGTGTTAAAGCACTGAGCGATATCGGGACATGAAAGATAGGATCTCTCCTCCGCACGGTCGGAGGAAGAACGGTTTCCTTCATCGTATGCGTAGCATGTCATGGCATGAAGGGCAACCTCCTTGAGGTAGGCAGGTTCCACCTCAAGAGAGGTGCTTCCTGCTTCAGGTTCCTCCTCCTGAGAGGAGCTTCCTGCCGCAAGGTGGCTCTTGCCCTTCTTGCCTTCTATGCCGTCGTATGCGACATAAGTGCATCGGTCAGCTCTGGTCGGTTCCATGCCTACAGACCTGAGGAATTTGTCCAAACGATTCCACCATCTTCTCGGTGCATCGTTCAGACCATAGACTGGTCTGAGACAAAGGCCAACCATCCAGGTAGGCAAACCGATGTCAGGAGGCAACTGAACCACAACCATGCGAGATGACAGATTGTAGTGTTCCCCCTGAAGGAAAGCGGTCTTAAGATCCAAATGAAAAAGATCCCAATAGTGATTGGCAGCGCACTGCGCAACCAAACGGAAACCATACCGAGTAGCCGTAGGGCTGTCCGTTTGTTGATCCCAGGCAAACTTGTCCTGAAACCCACGACAAACCCATCGGGCTTTGAACTTGGAAAAGTAACCGTTCTTGTCAACCTTCACAGTAAGGACCCAACGTCCGGTAAGAAAATTGACATCGTTTTTAAGCTTGCGACGGTCCGTCAGCCGAATTGCATCATTGTCCAAGTAACTCTTGAACTCCTCAAGTTTAGCCTTCCGAATTTCGGCGGCATACTTGCGCTGCATCTCCGGCGTGAGGGTACCTGCCTTGATTTTATCTTGTTTAGTCAACCACGACGCAAAACCATCACCATCCAACGGAACAAAAGACGGAACCTTGAAGTCCGACGGAAGGCGAATCAAAACGTCGTCGTCTCCACAGCCAAAGCAAGCAAGCTTTCATCACGATAGTCAACCGTTGCATCCGAATCAGTATCCTCACCAGCTTCCGGCACCGGCGGTTCCGGGGTGGGTTCCGGGAGTGGGGTTTGCTGGATAGGAAATTCCCCCTCAGTCACCGGCAAACCAGGAACAGGAGCCGGATCAGAAGAAGAGGAAGCAGGCTCGTGAAAACCTGGAAAGTCACCCGACGGATCGGGATCCTTCTTTCCCGCAGACTGCCCAGGCAACAACACAACCGGAGGTCCCACAACAGTACGTGACTTGGCCTTAGACACATCTTCAGGATGTGTGCCTCTGGCACGTGTCTGAGACACATTGCGAGGCGACGGCGGTCGCATACTCTGTGGCACCGGAAAGTGAGGATGCGGCGGAATTGGAACAGGAACAATAGGTGAAGGTGGTGCCGGCCACGGCATCGGTGGACTAAGAACCTGATCCGGGTTCGCAAACTGAGGCGGAGCCCCAGGAGAATCGGGAGGACCTCCAGGAGGAGGCGACTCCTCGTGAAACTCCATCGGAAGAGGAGGCTCTTCCGGTGACGGACCATAACCAGGTCCCGGTCCCTGAGGACCGCCTCCTGGCGGATGTCCATCACCGTCCGGATCGTGATCCAGGTCGGAATCATCATCTCCCCCTGGTACCGGTACATGAGTACCGCCTCCAGGAGGTTGTGACGGAGGGTCACCACCGACATGCAACTCAACAGGATTATCATCTAAATCCTGCTCTGGATGCTGTAGTGGCATTTCCTCATCGTCCACAGGCATATCACCGTGTGGATCATCATATCCTGGATAGTCCACATCGTCGTCTGTGGCTGGCGGTTGCGGTGCAACCGGGGCTGGCGCTGGCTGGTCCGTGAAGTCCAAGCCAACATCAGGCCCGCGTCTGGAATTGTTGTTCTGTGACTCATTCCAGAACACTATCATGGACCAGTGCGTTGATTGCATATCCTTAAGGCAAGGAAGCAACTGTGCCATCGTCACGAAAAACACATGATTCATATCACCCTTCTGCCACAAAATGACAACAGCATCAGGATGACGATGAACCAAAGGGAGTGTTTTCCCTTGAGTCCCCCTGTAGACGTTACAGTACTCAAACTCCAGATACGGCAGAGTTAGCACGCGCACATTCTTAATCATCGGCCGCAAGGCGACCGCGTCAGACGATGTGGTCGTGTGAACTTCCAACTCAGTACCTGGAAGGAGACTGTCAACATATGACAGAGTCTGGACCAAAGACGATGTAACAAACCGCTGCGGCGCAACAAACCTCAGAGGTGTCGGAAGCTTCCCTTTGTCATTGTTTGAGAGTAATGAGTACTCTGCTTCTGACGGAAGAACCGGTAAAGCCTCTGAATTGCGGTCTGATCGCAAACACAACGCACACAGTGTTCCATCATCAAAATCCTCAAAGATATCTTCGAACAAGTAACATTGTCGGAGATCTGATCGTTCATCACCCACAAGACACTGCGAAAGCAGCACAGCAAACCTTGGATCAAGTGCGTTAGCAGAGTCATAGCCTTCTTCCAACGACTCCAAACGGCCAAATGATCCATCAGGCAGATTAGTGAGAAAAGAAAGCTCACCATGCTGACGCTTACCGTGGTCATCTCCCCCTGAAGGAAGTACACCACGGTTCTTGAAGGTGTGGAATGAAAGTCCTCTCCTCCACTTCAGCGAGCGACTACTCTGCGAAAGCCAAAACCCACAATGAGAAGGATACATGATGGTCACGAAGTATCCATCACCCTTGTCATCTTGCCAACGGCAGACTTCGGCACAAAAGTGCCAGAAGGCATTGGTAGCCTTCCTGGTCCAACCATCAGGGATGACAGGATGAATCAAAATGTGATTAGGCTCTGCCTTCAAGATCACTCGCCAAGCGGCCTCAATCGAAGATTGGATAGACTTGGCGTTCCATTCACCAAACAACACAGGTTCACTCGCATCAAGTCCAGAATGGACTGTGCACGCAGTAAGCCCGGTGAGGCGAGGTGTGATCTCAACGAAATCGCTCTTGCCTGAAGTGAGAGTGTGGTAACAGATCTCATGCTCATAGCAGAACCCAGAACCGGCACGATCAAGAATATCGTCGCCGATGCGGTCGAGTGCCTCTTCCTGAGAAGAGCGTCTCGGGACCTCATCTTTCTTCAGAGGAATGGCCACATCATGCCACGGATCTCCATCACGCCTGACCTTCGACTGATTAACCCGAAGAACGGCACGATGAACTTCAACCAACACCATGGCACCTTCCTGTGACACAACTATGCCTCTGACCCAGGTTCCTTCAGACTTCTTCTTCGACTCATCCTTATGCCAAACAAACACGCGGTCACCCTTCGAGTAAGGACCATCAGACGGCATGACTCTCCGTGCAAGGTCCTTCCGAAGGTCAAGTGATTGTCTGGCCTCTTGATGAGCCCGCATGGCAATCCTCTGGAGTTCCAGAGTGGTTCGATCCTCCTCGGCAGGTTCAGCAGAGAGCTGTTCAGGAGAACTGTTCTCGACATCAAACAAGTCTGGTGGCCGTCTTCCTGTAGCTATCTCCAAAGGAGAATAGCCTGAGACGGTAAGCTGGCAATTTCTTGCCCAAGCCACCTTCTTGACTGCTTGACGAACAGTCACCTTCTCTGCATAACCCTCATCAGCTAAGGCCTTGGCCATGATTGCCCAGGTGCGCTTGAAAAGACGCACTGCGGTCTCAGCTCGATTAGGCCAAGGAGTCCGTGGTCCACATGGATACGGAGTAATGCCATGGAACTTGTAGTAAGACATGAACTGCGGCGTGAAAAATGCTTGATCTCCTACGATTCCCTTAGGAACGCAGTTGTTCTCCTCTGTCCATTGTCTAAAAGCTCCCAGAGTCTCTGGCGCTTCCAGGCTTGTAAGAGCCGTAGCCCACAGAAGATTTGAAGCACCATCAATGATGACCAAAGCCAAGTAGGCTTTAGTACCGAACTTGATTTCTTCATGATCAACAAAAATGAGATCACCGAAGGATGATGCTCTTAACCCTGCGATTCTGGCTCGCGGAGGCGTAGGCACCGAGGTGCTGCAAACACGACAGCCTTTGACAATGCGGTCGTACTTGTCATAGATCTCTCCTGGCAGACCAAGCATGCTGGTCCTGCGTCGAAACTGAGCAGGACTCATGTGGTAATGCTTCACATGCAACTTGTAAAGCTCAACATCATTGTTCAGCTTTTCCAACATGCGCTGATACTGCGGAGAAGCCCTTGAGACCTCGTGGCCTGGCAACGGAAGCGCGATCCTCCTAGGTTCTAGCGACTGTGGCTCTGGGGCCTTCGGAGGACTCGGAGGAAGCAAATCTGCATCCCCCGGTTCGGAAGGTTCGTACTCTTGAAGATCCGGATCATCCTCAGGAGCAAGAGGAGGAGGAGCCGGTTCCTCGGGTGCCTTTCCCTGTGGAAAGCTTCCCTTGGCTCGAATCCTTCTCTTTGCCGGTGCCTTTCCCTGAGGAAAGCTTCCGGATGCTCCTGTGTTCTTCGAGCTGTCTTCAGGCTTACCTGCGCTAACCATGTCCTCTGGAGATCCTACCTTTCCACGGGTTGGATCCTTGGACTTGGCTGGCACCGAGGTTCTACTCTCGATGCCACCAGGCAGAATCTTGAAAATGGTCTTGCCTTTCCAAGAGTCAGTAGTTCTTGTTGAAGAAAGCTCAGAAGAACGCCAGTCATCTTCTTGAGTAACGCTCTTTCCCTTGGAGAACTCCATGATCGTCTTGCGCTTGGTGTCCAGATACTCCAACGGAATTGGCACATAACCCGCCTTGGGTTCGTACTTGACTCTTCTCATCTTCTTGTGGATGCGAATCATTTCCATGTCGGCTTCGTTGATCACCCATTCATCATCAGTCGCCAACACGAGATTGTCGGGTACCTGTTCATGAGAACAGCATCCCTCGGTCTTCTGATGGAAGCCATACTCGTAGTGGGAGAAGTAGGTGAGGAAGCTCGACTTCTTATGCTTGCTGAAACGCACATTCCACATCAGCTGACTGAGTTCAAGAAGATCAAGTACCAAGTGTGAGCTGGGTGCAACCTTCAGCCTCACATCCTTGATTCCCAGCACAGGGCTGCTGAGTAAGGCCTTTTCCGGATGGAGCTCGAACTGGAAACGAAGATTGCGCATCTGAGGTAAGGACATGAGAATGGGAACATGCCCTTGTTCCACAATGTCGAACTCTGTGGATTGAACTGCAAAGTCCCGGTCGTACATGCAAATGACCAACTTCTGGTTGCATTTGGTAGACTCGGAATTGGCAAAGGTGAACTGAGAAGTGGTCTCAGCAATGGTGTACCATATGCCACAGTTCTGGTTCTTGTCACAGAACTCCATGAGGTCCTGTGCGGCCACTCTCGAAGCCATTGCTCTCGTGCATCCCAGGTCCAACACCATCGCGGTCGGCGTCAAGGGCTGAGAGATGAAGGCTTCCTCGATCTCATTGATCTTCTCTTCGGTGGCCATGAAAGAAAAGTTCGGAGTGTTGAGATGTTCAACGAAGAAGGTTGTGGCGGCTGTGGTGCCGCTCGGGGCAGCATCAGCAAGCTGGCTCTGTCCGTCTTTTCCGGACTTTCCATCTTTTCCATCCTTGCCAAACTTGCTCTTTCCTTTGCCCTTCTTTCCTTTCTTTCCTTTTCCTTTGGCTGCATAGGATTCCTCAGACTCGTACCAGGACCAGTCATCCCAGGACTGATCGCTCCACTGGTAATCTTGCCATTGTCCTTCTGCTTGCCATGCTTCTGATTCTTCGGCAAGATGTGACCTGCCTTTCTTCCTTTTGAAGAAGCGCCTTCCTTTGGATCCTTTGCCACCTTTCCCTTTGCCTTTACGGTGGCCCTTGAATCCGCGCCTCATCTTGCGGCCTTGGAAGCGCCGCTGGAACCATGAATAGTTCTCGTCGTCGTAGACCCAGAAGGCGTCCTCATCCGCTTCGAGGAAACCTTCGGTGCCATCTTCCTCGTCCTCAACCCAGTAGCCTTCATGATCGTTCAAATATCCTTCATCGATCACAAGGAAAGTCTTGCGGCCACCGTGGCCGGAAGGAGCGAGGAGTGGATTGTCGACGGTAGTCTTGGTCGTACAGAAGATCTCCAGGTAGACTTCGCGAAGCTCGGCCGTGTTGTAGTCAGCCAGGACTCGGTTCCGATGCGCCATCAGTGATGTCAACACCTGACGCTGATCCTGTGTCAGATCAGACAGGGACACAAAGATCAAAGCGACCAGGTTGGGCGTGATCGGAATGGTCCGAGCATGCTGCTCTCTGAGCCGTTCGTTGGCTCTCTCCATTGCCTGAGCTGGCGTAAGGTTTTCTTGTTCTTCTGGAGGAAGTCCTACTATGAAAGCTCTGACCTCTGCATTGTTCGGGTCCTCGATCGGCAGATAGGTATCGTTCCACGCTTCTTGCATTCTCTGAACAGAGAGTTGAAACCTGGTAATCCAACGAAGCATGTCTCCGTTCCCACGGTGCATGTTCATGAACTGCTGGAAGCGATAGAGAAAAACATTCGCTGCTCCCTTCACGAAAAGCGGCCGCAGGAAACTCTTGAAGTACTTCACTCCGTTGTTCGGGTCCTTCAGGCGATCTCTGTCGAGAAGTCTCTTGTGGATTGCTGCTTCACCTTCTAGCCGATTTCTCAAAGCTGGTCCACGCTTATCATTGTCTAGCTCAGTAATGTCACACCAGTCATCGATCGCATCTTCATAGGCAAACCAACTGCTTCTACCATCATAAGATGGAGGTACTTTGGTGGTCACCTGCTGGAAAGCTGAAAGACGGTGTAATTCATTGAGATGACGATGATTAGTCGCGAAAGATTCATTTCCGTGGAGGAGGTAGTCATCATCTCCTCCTTCATGCTCAAAGATAGTCGCAGAGTGGCTAGCCATTGCGCTGTTCTTGGATCGAGCCCCGGGAGAAACCTCTTCCGGTTATCTTCACCTGAGTGAAGTGTGCCGGAGAGACTCCGGTCACCTTCACCTGAGTGAAGCACACCGGGTATTCCGGTTGCCTCCACCTGTGTAGAGAGTACCGAACGGGTACCTCCACAAGTGTGAAGCTTCCCGTTTCCCGGGAGCTCCGCTACCACGTTGAGATGTAACCTGGACGTGTATCCCCTCGCTAGGCGTACAGGAACACAGGCACTCAGGTGTCTCTTTTGCTACAGGCGCACAGCTGTAGTCCACTGCACTAGAACCTTGAGCAACAGGCATGGATACATGCAAGTGATACGTGAAACAGACAGGCACCTGGATGTGTAACATCACCCCCTCCCCCCCTCCACCGCTTCCGCGCGACATCACGGCATATATAAATGAATACGAAGAAACATACAACCAGCAGCACGTATAAGACAAGAAGACAAGAGTTAACTATAGTAGATCATACATTAGACACAAAAGACAACGAACAAATCCAACAAACTCAAAACGTTGAAAGCACGGTAGACCGAAAGGCAATGTTTATAAACAAACTCTGTGTTTATAAACAGACCGCGGGGGTTGAAACAATTCAGAGTTGATGTTGTAGTTGGAAACAAAAACGTGCAAGCATGCGCACCAAACGAGCGACCAACTGACACAGAAACCCACGCACAACCATTCGAAACATAAAAGCCACTGAAAATAGTGGGTTGCCAAAACGCAGGCCCCACAGCCTCCTCTTCTGTATATATATATATATATATATATATGTATACTGCATATGTACTCATGCATGCAAGCTAGTGGCTATGTGTAGAAACACCTTCAAGTCATCATTTTGTGTTCAGTACTGTTGACCGTGTGCGTAGCAATGCCTGAGTGAAGCTACAAGGACTTTACTCAAAGCTTGTGTCGTGTATGCCTCACCCCCCCAGGCTCCAACCTGGGCAACGTCTAAGTGGTCCGAAAAGTGCACGTCTTTGAGCCTAGGCCCCCAAAGCAACCACTCAACCCTAAGCCCACACCTTTTATCCACTGCAGTTTCTCTCATGCCCTACAAGCACAGCATGGGGACTATCAGCACAAATCATCCTTCTTCCGGTTTCAGGCTTTGCGGTCTTACTGATGTTGCTCACTATACTCAGAACAACAACAGCAATAGTTTAGTAATGATATTCATGATGCCAGGAAGATATCCAATAACACTGATAATGATACTGATCTTGGCTATGACAGTGGGCGCGATAAAAACCAACAACTATATTTGTCGCAATACTATATAAAAGACAGTCACCATAATATATACTGGTACTACTAATAAGTGCGCAGGATTTAGCTCCCCGATCTCGGTGTGCCTGCGGAAGCAAGGTGCGGCTCGGTTTGAAGTCGCCGCCTTAATCAGAAGTTCTCACGAGGGCTTAGGGTTTGTTCCCGCGGTGAAGGCCCATGCTGCTGCAATGGGTATGCACAAGAAGCACTGGCATCTAGTATGCACAGTTGCTGATAATAATGTTGCGCTGGGATATAGAATTTTGCGCTGATTTGGGCCAAAATATTGGTGAACTAGCAGTGGTCTCTACGGCTGTGCGATTGGCAGTACCAGACCTGTCGTTTAGTCAGCATTTGTCCAAAGTGCCACTCCGTGCGATGCCCTGCAGTTTGGGGTTTTGTTGTACTGCTAGAACTAGTTCTCGGTGCCACAGTTATCGATTCGGATACTCCGCACTGCACTTACGTGGAAAAATAATCATAAATATGTACACCCAACCGCCAAAGCCCATCTCCCAAACTCTTGGATTGCAGGTCCTGACCCCGAAGCCCCATATCTCTAAATCCAGACCCCAGATGGGCCTTAATGTAAGGTCTTGAATATTTCTTTCAGGTTATGTCCTCAGACTGCCTTGAAATTGCAGTAGAATGTACGTCCAAGCCCCTGTCGATCCAGCGTACAATTACTCATTACTACCACACTCTAAACAATAGTAGCCCGACATGTGCAACATCATTGTGCAAATGGCCTTGTGTGAGGGCTAAGTATTTATAGGGAATCCTAGCACTAATCATCCTACGTCCGAGTTCCAACTTTCTGGTGTTCGCTATAATGGAAGCGAAGTGTCTTCCCTGCCTCTTCCGGGTCAGAAGACTCTGAACCGTGGCCGGCCCAAGCCAACCACCTCCCCAGTTCAGCTTCTCCAAGAAATGGTTTCCCCAGGAGAAAGAAGGGGCCGCAAGAAGGAAAACAGGGTTCCTTTAAGGGTTTGATTAGACCTCGGAAGGGTTTGGTTATAGGGCTCTTGTAATCGGGGATCACGGTCCAATACAAAGGTTTGGTGTATGGGCCTTAAAATCTGGACTACGGTTTGGTTGATTATTGAGATGCTATGTATTTTGGAACTGGAAGGGTTAACCTGCATATAGCTGTGCACTCAAGGAACTGGGTTGCTTAAGCCAAGCCCTCACATCTTAACGCACTGGACCCTAAGCTTGAACATTTCCTTCAAGAACAGCTGGTTGAAAGATCAGAACAAATCTCCTAACATGCACCAAAGTACCCCGAAAATTCGGATGTCGGAGCTTCCAGCTTTCATTATCGCGAAAGGCTGGAAACTAAGACCTCTGAGCCTCTGGGGCACTTTGGGCTGTTGGAGTTTTGGCTTTCGGGGGATCTTGTGTGCCGGGATCCAGATGCAATGCCAATAGCTGACAGAAACCTACAGCAACACCGAAACCATCCTTAAGCCCTAAGCCCCTAAACCCCCAAAGAGCTAAATTTTCCAAACCACCTCAACTTTGCAATGCTGAACTGCACGACCTAAATCCTCAATCCAAAGACCTAGCAATCAGATAGCTTGAAAAAGACTCTTAGAGCTTACAGCACGCTTCCTCTAAGAACTATCCGTCGGAATACCACAAATTGCAAAAGGCCCACCAACCGATGCTCCACGAATTCCACGAAATTTCGCCGCAAGCCCGACGGCCGACCAAGACAAGACTCCTGCAACTTTGGTGATTTATAAAAGGACCTAAACTCTAAAGCCTAAACCCGAAACCCCAAAACTTCACTACTTGAGGGCTCAGCGATGAAATCCTTCATAAGCCCAATAAATGGCAAAGCCTAGATATCCCCGAGCCCGACATCCTAAACCGCAGCAAAACAATCCCAACACAGAAAACCTTAAACCCATAAACCTTGAAACCCTACACATTCCTAAGATTCCTAAGCCTCAACCTCGCAAAATGATGAACTAGACCCCCGAACCTTTAAATCCTAAAACGCACTAGACTCACTAGACCATAAGCGCTTCAATCCTAAACCCCAATCCGTGGCAGAGTGAAACATATTGTTCATGTGCACGCGTGCATGTGTACAAAACGACTATGGCTCACAAGCCTCGCGTGCGCTCCCCAAAGGTACATTGATCTGCTCAGCCTTTGCGCCTGACACGTAGGTTCGTTTGTTTCTTCAGGGTTGCTGCCAACGTGCAGCGGTGCGTTCGAGCTTCGCCGTTCTTTCGGCAGCCTTCTCTGTTTCTTTTGATATTTGTCGACATTGGACAGGCGCAGCCGAAGATGTCTCGGACCGCAACATTGAAAGTCGTCTGGGGCGAATCACTGCAGTCGTCTCGCAGCAGACCAATAAGGCGAGAAGGCAGTCCGAGAGCCCAGTCGCTTTTGTTCGTGTGCTGCTGTATTATCACAGCGACATGCACTGGCACGTGCTTTGCCCATTGACGGGCTGGGCTGCAGGTGCAGGCAAGGCCACTTAACAAGGTCGGTTGGTGCAGGGTTGCAACAATCGAGGCTTCGATGGCGTTCCACCGAGCCGCGGCGAGAATCACGCGGTTGATCGGGGTAGCTGCGAAGGATATGCACAGTCGGTTGAACCATCCAGCTGTCGATCCTCAGTCGATTCGAGTATGCGGAACGGCAACCCATGCAGATTGCTTGTAAGCAGCCAAGTTGAGGGTTAGCAAACAAGCCGGGTGAACGACATCCTGCGATTTGAGGAAAGTCATGCGAGTTGAGAAGAAGCACCGGGACTCTTTGCAAGCCAGGCCGAGAACCCAACAAAGGGGGAAATTGTGGAAACTAGCACGGTCGAGCCTCCATCCTGAGGGAAGTTGAGGATGAGCACCTCGCACCTAATGCCCCATAGACGTTCAGAGTAAGCAAGCAAGCCGCGTCCAGCCCAGCCCATCCTCTTCAAGTTGACGATAGGAACCTGGCACCGGGCGTCGCACAAAGATTCGGGATAAGCAAATAGCCCGGGCCAGTTTCATACAGGTTGAAAACATGCGAACATGCCCACTGGAAAGCCTTTCGAATCCTGGACTTCGAGCCTCAACCGTCTGGACTGCTTCGGAAGGCCATTTTCGCATGGGCTTTGGAATCCCCTGCGCCGCGTTCTCGCCAGATCGTTTGCTCACCTTCCAGTGCTCCACATGCAAGCGTGCACTGGCGTCATGGACTGCTGCTTTCATGAAAATTCCACGCGAGAATCCTAAACCCCCAAACCCTCAACTCGAAATCCGTAACCCTCAAACTCCAGACCCTTAAGTCCTTAACCCCAAACCTCTGAGCCCTAATCCCCGTAAACTCGCAAATCCTATATCCCAAACCCCAAAACCCCTAAACCCGCAAACCCTTGAACCGTAAAGTCTAAAACCCAAAAGTACCCCAAAATCCTGTAATCCCAAACCCTAAATCCCAAAACCCCTAAACGCTATACGCTTAACCCTTTATATCCCAAACCTCCAAAAGCCCTATTGAACTCTTAAACCCTTAAACCTTTAAAGCTCCAAAAACCTAAACCCCAAACCCCAAATCCAGAACCCTAAAACCAAAACCCTACACCCTACACCCTAAACCCAAAGCCCTAAACCCAAAACCCTAAACCTAAAACCCCCAGAAGCCGCAGGACCTGGCGACCGCCGCATCGCTGCGAGCAAAGGTGGCCCGGAGTTCCTCGCGCAAGTCCTGCGAGCTGCTCTTAGGGCTTTGGGTTTCGGGTTCCAGGGGTTCCTTTTAAGGGATCTAGGGTACCTTTAAGGGGTTCCTTTAAAGGGGTCTATAAGGGTATCTTTAAGGGGTTTACGGTTCAGGGGTTAAGGTTTAGGGTTTAGGGTTCAGGGAGGTTTAGGGCTTTAGGCTTCCTTCTAGGGCCTAGGGGTTTTGCTTTAAGGGCTTAGGGTTTAGAGTCCTGCGAATAAAAGGAGCTCTTAAGGATCTTTCAGGAACCTCGATGGATCCTTGAAGGGGCTCGTAGGGGTTTCTTTGAGGGTTTAGGGTTTAGAGTCTTTGGGGGGCTTGCGCTTTTGGGCTTTAGGTTTTAGGAGCTTGTGGATTTAGGGCTTTGTGGGTTTCGTATGTATGGGTTTAGCGCCTTATGCTTTAGCTCGGGGTGACTCTCCCAAGGCATCTCGTTGACTCCTGCTCTTCAGGGCTCATCACCAGTTCCTGCCAGGCCAAGAAGAACACGGCTGCATGGGCTCTTTGACACGAAGTCCCTAGCATGGAAACAGTATAGGGCCCCTAACAACTACCTAATTATGCTATTTTGTGGGAGGGGGCGGTCCTTATCAATATATTTGTAGCATGATATACTCAAAACCCTGTTCTAAGTCTTACTAAGGTTGCTGTACCCCAAACACACACACAGAGCCGTCACCTATGTTCAAACCATTCTGGGAACGGACTTCGGCTGACTTGCGCCTCCAAGGTATCACCGGCCTCGAGAGAGAGATGAATGCGGAAGCTTTGGGCAAAGATACCCTGGGCTCTAGGATGCGAAGTCCTTACCATGGCTGGTCTTCGTAGGTAGCATACGTAGAATGGAGCTTAAGGAGGTGCTTCGTTCCTGAAGGAATGTGGAATGGAGGCTTGCTGGACGAGGTGACACTAGACCTGCACCATAATTGACCCTTGGCCCTAAACCCCAGATGCAGACACGACCAAACTCTAGCAAATAGACACCGTGCAGCGCTTGAACTCTTCAAAACGACTGCGCTGGTGTGTCCAGCACATACCTTGGCGGTTCATGCCAGTCCCACTCATCATATACGAGTATTGTTATGGCAGTTTGCGACTCGATGATATACATCTACCGGCTGCAAGATGACCACTGTTGATGCGAATCTTCCTCATTCCGATCTTCTCCAGCATTAGCAAGCGTTGTTATGAACACGGCCATTTCTGCTACGTACTGCAACCTGGTACAACACATTCCCCATTCCTGACATCCTGTGTCGCAGACAAGGTTCCGAACGTCTTTCGATGAGCTGCCAACAATGCTGGCGTGCTGCAACACCCGGAATTCAGGACAACACCGCAGATGCACAAAGTTGCGAGACCCTCAAAACTTGAGTACAAAGTGCTGAACCACTGGTGCATAACCATCATTGGCAGAAGGCAGCTACCAAAGAAACAAAATCACCTCCTTGTAACATCAAGCCCCAATAGCCAATAGCCGTAGGCTCTGTACTTCAATAAAAGGGGTGCAAGCACCTGAGGGTTCGCAACACTACTTCGTCACCCTACACTAGACAACACCTGAACCGCCAAGTAGAACAAGCCATTTGCCTCGTCGTGATGCTCCGGCTCCTCTTTGACTGCCTAAGCTGGGAACACGGTGCATATTTCAAGGCCATTTGCATGTAGGGTGTCGAAGAAAGTAGTTTGAACCTCAGTAGGGTACCCATAAGTCCGATCCCATGACCCACTACCGCCGGTAAGCACCGATTTCGGGTCATGCACTTGGGATGTATGGTGTAGGCATCAGGTCCTCAGGTTTAACATAGGGGCCTTAATAATTAGAATATGATTTTGGGCCCCTTCATACGATAATTACAATTTGAGGACCCCCCCCCAAAAAAAAAGTTGTAATGTTTTCGGCCCCTATAATATGCCAGGAGTCTTAGCTCACTGCTCTTGGAGCCTCTAGAGCTTTGAGCATCCAGGTCGGAATGTTGCAAACTATGAGATGGGTTTCAGTTATTAATTACTACGATTACTAGTAGTAGAGTTACTGGGCAGAAGGTTGTTGCGACTGTTTCCAGCCAAGATTGACAAGCTTGGCTCCAGCCACTGCCTCTCAAGATTATTTCGATGGTACAACTCCCCAAGTACCGCACGGCTTCTTCGGTGGGTCCCAAGAGTAGATTGTGAAGGGCACGCTTTAGAGCCACGGGCTCAGCGGCCCAAGACAACCTACGATGCACAACTGTAAAATGCAGATACCAGACCAGAATCTGGGGACAAAGTCGAATCCCTTCTTTCTTCGATTTGCCGTTCAACTCCCCCCAACCCCTGAACCAATCCCTCATGGGACAGCCTCACATAACCCCTGAGCATCCGAGGCGCACAGATTCGCGCAACACCTGGAGCCTCCTCCTGACGGTTCTCTGACAGGGTCTTACGACAACTAGAAAAACTATGGGTAGAGGGCCCTTATTCACTCGAATGGGGAACCCTATATCAGTGTGCTTTATTATTTGTGGGAGTCTCAGGGAGGAGATGCAATTGGGGCAACATGTCTCAACACACCCAAATTGACACCCGCAGCGCGAAAACCCTGAAGACTCGCTTCTTTGTTTCGTGCTTCGGTCACGGCACCATATGTCAGATACTCTCAAAGTGGGCCTGGGGTCCATGGCTGTCCTCATGGAGCGGCTCCGACTCTTCTTGCCGCACCTGTTCACAACGACAACAACAAGCGCAAGCACAAGCGCAAGCTGTTACTGTGACTTTGTTGGACGGGAAGGCATGGACCATGTCGTCAAGAATGCCTATCTGCCGTTGTATTGCTAGACCGCCGTCAACAGCAGCAGCAGTAGCAGCAGCAGCAACAACGACAGCAGCGACAACATCAGCAACATCAGTAACAAGAACCCAGTAATGTGCTTGTGGTCGGAAGAATATCGACTGCACCATGGAAGAGAAATGATGCTGGACCGCTTTACAACTGCAGTGGCAAGATTAAGCCTCAGAAGCCTTAGGGTTCAGAGGAGCTTCTGTTGACTACCGCCCTTAGTGTGAGCGACGTGCTCCAAGGGGTAGCTGGGAGGTGGGCCCGCTGACGCTGGGCGCTGCAAGTCTGGAGTTTGACGATGGGATGCACTGTGCCTTCACTCCAGGAGAAGCCGGGTCTGATGGTTCCTGGCGGAGCAGAATTCTTAATTCTCATGGCTCCAGGACAAAATGGCTATGTGGACTCGGTGGTCGTGTTCTGCTAAACCAGCAACTTTGGATATTCCCGACAGACAAACTCAGATTTCTGGTCGTGTTCTTCTCAACCAGCAACTTTGGACTTTCCCGACAGACAAACTCAGATTTCCTCGGAAAACGTAGGATTGCCGGGGCTGGGTTGAGGCATGCATCACCTACATCTCTAAACTCTGAACCCTTGCAGTGCCCCATAGAAACCCTAGAAACCTTATAGCGCCTTATTGGAGAAGTTGGAGGAACCCTCATGGTGCCCTTTTGGAGTTCTTGTTGGAGGCCTCAAAGGAACCTTGATGGTATCGCTTTAGAGCCCTTCAAGGAGGCCCTTAAAGGAACCCCGATTGATAGATCCCTCAAGAACCCTTTTAAAGAAACCCCTGCAGATCCCTTACAGGACCCCTTTAAAGGAACCCCCATCAGATCCCTCAAAGGACCCCTTGACAGGAACCCACGCGTGGCACCTCGGCGGCCGGCTCCTCCTTGCTGACCATCGCAGCCTCGACCTTCGTGTCTTCCCAAACAACCCTCTTCCCAAACAACCCTAAGGGTCCATGTACCCAAATAGCACTACTTTAAGGCCAAAGTATACACAATTTGTGTACATGGACCCTTAGGGCAAGGCCTCAGAGTTTAGCGGTTGGGGTCGGATGATCAAAGCCCAGCATGTGCTCTCAAACTAGCCTTCCGGTCAGTGCAAGGGCTCACAAGGCTTCGTGGTGTGGGGTTTAGGGCTTGCTGTTTAGATGTTTATTTGCTCAGAGTTTATAGGGATTTAAGGTTTAGTGGTTTGGAGCTTTCGGGGAGACCTCAGGCAACAAAAGCTTCGTTGTTGAAGGCATCAGCCGCAGTTGCTCTGAACCAACTCGTCCATCAAGTGGGATCGGAAATGGTCGGAGCTTTAAGATCAAGAGATTGCGCATTAAGGTTCTGATGATCTCCAGTTGTTTGTGCTTTTTGCCTCGCAAGAGGAGGCTCTACAAGCATCCCAACCCAAATCGCACCTGTTTCAGCCATCTTCCGAAGTCAACGACCTAAACCGTAAATCCCTTAACCCTACGCCCAAAACCCTAAACCCTTAACCCTAAACCTCTAAACCACTAACCCCAAAACCCTAAACCCTGAAACCCCTAAACCCCTCAACCCTTAACCCCTGAACCCCTAATATAGGGGCCTTAATAATATCCTATACTATTTTTCGGGGGCTCTTTGTTATAATTCTAGTATAATGGGCCCCAACAGCCTATTCCAATTAACCCAAAACCCTCTTGCAGGCCGGACCTTGACCTCTGTTGCCGAATGCTCGAGCTTGGTCGCTGGAACCTGTCAAATCTGGGGTTTAGGATTTTAGGGTTTAGGGCTTTGGCGGTTTTGTTTTTTTTTTGTCGCTCCTTTTCTCCTGCAACACAAGGCTTTGGCGGTTTGGGGTTCAGGGCTTAGGGGATTGGGGTTTATGTGTAGGGCTTGAGGCTTAGAGTTGCGGAGTTTGTGAAGGTCGTCGAGTCTGCTGCGAGCCCGCAATATCCGACATTTGGGATTTACGATTATACTATACTATACTGTACGGTGCCGTACTGTACTATACTATACTACAGGCCTGGGGTGTAGAATTTAGAAGCTTGAGTGTCGAGGTTTTGGGACTTACTTCGCGATTTGGGCGGACTTGAGCTGTGATGTGTTGAGAAGGCCCGTAGTGAGCTGGATAGACATGGGAGCGACAGGCTAGAATACAGTTGCCTTCTTAATCATGTCAATAGAGTTTTGGGAAACTTTTTCTAGTGCCATCATACAACGACCATTCAGGAATATGCTTGTGAATGACCGCAATGTGTATAAAGAAAAGCTCAGAGCCTCAGATTCCCAAACCCAACCACTTGAAAAATTACAAAGTCTAGGACGACGGACGAAGGAGTCTACCTGTCTCTGAGCCATAGGGGTTTAGGGTTTTTGGGGCTTTAGGGTTCCTTTGAAAGAGGATCTATAAGAGTACTATAATAAGGGCTCCTTTAAAGGGCTCTATAAGGGTTTAGGGTTTAGGGCTTTAGGGGTTCATTCAGGCTCTCATGGTAAGGTTGCACTATGGTCCCGGTCCCGTGGTACTTTGACCGGATGCCTGGCCTCCGGTGGAGGAGGCGCCTCCTCCATCTTCGGAACTACCAGCTCCTTCATCTGAAACACATAGAGGCCATGATGGTTAGAACAGGGCTCCCTTAAGCGTTCCCTTAAAGGTTTCCTATAAGGGTTACGATGAGGGTTCTATGATACGGGGGGCCGTAATATTTAGTCATACTGTTATACTTATATGAAGGGAATAATGTTGGTAATTGATCAGGATTGTACATTAATGACCTTTCCGGCATGCAGCTAAAGGCTTAGAGCTTTCGGGTTTGGGTCATCCCGACGTTTGTGGGGTGGTTGCGCCGACAGCTTCCGCGCTTGTGCGTGCTGTTTTGGAGTTCGGTAAGAGCCTATGCAGTCCAGGCTTCACGAAGAGACCGCAGTGTTTAGAACGGTGGCGCAAAAAAGCTGGAACCTGTCTACAGTACCGACGGCAGTAAGCTGGATTGTGTCTCCGAAATATTGCTCGAGGTTCGTAACTGCTTGGAAAGGAGCTGTGGATCCTCCTTGCCGCTGTCCGGCGAGCAACCAAACAACATGTCCGCTGCCGAAACGGAGACACTGGACCTAACACAAGCTCCTATCTGTTTCGAGCTCTCGAACCGTCTGCTGTTCCAGCTCAGCCCTTGAACGCGAAACCCAGCTCAAAACCCTGATCCCCCCCCAACCGGGAAGCCGGACAGCCTAAACCCTAAACCCTGATTCCATATTAACACCGAAACCCTAGGCCCCAAACCCATGTCATACAGAAGCCTAAATAAGCAGTAAAATGATTCCCTCACAGTCACTAAACAAGTACAGACCAGTATCCGCCAAGACACTGTTGCAGATAAGAGTTGCTTCTGTCATGCTAAACCCTGTAACCCTAGATCTTGAATCCTAAACCCTAGACCCCAAATCATAAACCCTCTAGACCCTAAACCCTAAACCTTAAACTACATTAGCCCCAAAGTGACCCGCTCCTGCACACCGGGAGCCTCTACTGGAGGCGCTAGTCCGGGCTCCTCGGCCTGACACAGTGTAAGGGCCCTCATAAGGAGAATACTTACCTTTGGTTAGTAGGGAATGGAGGAATGGGGTACAATTATAACTACTATTACTACCATTCTTCCATTCCCGACTAACCAAAGGTAAGAACAAGGTTTTGGGGGTTATGCGACTAATAATTAGGAACCCCCATAGTACCGTTTGGGCGTACAGTGAACCCTCTGCTAGTGGCACATGGGGGTTTCCGAACATAAGGGCCTCTAATATAGTACCCCTAATAGTAGGATCCTTGTGCTACAGACATCAAAGTAATTTTGACATGCCTATAGTCTCCATTGTAGTTCCTTTTTAGGTTAAACCCTATTGATAATTAGGATCCTAGAAGGTAACCCAAAAAAGGAACTAACATGGTGCCTATAGGTAGGGCCAAATGGAATATACTTGCAATCATACTAGGGTTCCCATTGTCATTTGCGGTATATTCCTTATTGAAGAGGTTTTGGAGTCTCTCACTATAACATCCCGAATTCCGACACAGAAGTGCCACTGTAACATCCCGAATTCCGACGCAGAAGTGCTGGGATATCGCAACCTTTGGGCTCGAGATATGACTTCCGAAGCTCTGCACCTTGACCGCAGAGGTCTCCGGGTGCTCGTCTTTGGTGGGCTCTATTTTCGCCTCCACCTGGCTTTGCGTAGTAAATGGCTCTGCTACTTGCATAATATAGAGGCCGTAATAATTAGAATAGGGTTTGGCGGCCCATTATACCATAATCATAATGAGGAACCCCTACAATAGTATTCGCAATTATTTAGGCCCCTATGTTATGACTGTCGCTGGAGCAGCTACGTATGCTATTGCCAGTGCTAGCACTGCGATCGGCGATCGCGCCGGTACTGTGTTGTACCCGTCTGAGTATGATCATCAGTAGCAGTACGTTGTCTTGCCACTACGATTCCTGCTTCAGCGCTACCCCGGCGGCGACGAGGACGAGGACAGGTAGATAGGCAGCAAGACAGGCAGGTTGAAGGAGGAAGACTGAGAAATCGGGAGACTTTTTAGAACATGGTACTGCAAGTTCATCGTGACACAAGACGGTACTTACATTGTGTTTGCCATGGCAAGTACAATAAGAGCATGAAGTGCCCTTGTAGGAATATGGGCGTCTCATATCAAATCACGCCTCTGCGCTGGGATCATCCTTAGCGCAGGTTGGGTGCTCGTTCTTCGCCTGCAGAGAACGGAGCGCAGGTACTCGGTTTGTTCGTGGCATTGACAGCAGCTCCATACGAAGTCACTCACATCTCAGCTACAGCTTTCTATGCCCGAACATACCGAACTCTAACGCCCCGCAACACCCTCGTGTTGCTTTCTCGGCCCGAACCAAGCACTCTGGACCCTAGGAATTTCCAAGGAGCCCAACACCCCTTTGAAGATGTAGATGTCCACGAATCTGAATCATAATGGAAACCCTTCATGAGGCATTGCACTTTTAGTTCTGGGCCTGGGCGTTGCATAGGAAGTCACTAGAGGCTTGGGTCGCATGTCAGCTCCGCAGGTCTGAAAAAGCTGGAAACCCTAGAGCCCTCAACTCGACACGAAAAAACCCTGATCACTACACCCCTCCAAACTGAGGCTTACAACCTGTAATGGGCTGCGTTATAAGTGTTCCTACTATTCAACTTGATGTTTGCGTTACCGTTATGGTCATTACTATTATTATTTGCAAAGAAAGAATCCTGCATCCCACTGCCTTCTTCACGGCACTCCCTTGAGCCCTCTGATGCTCGTGCCAACGAGCCTCTGAGAAGGAAGGAACAAGGGCTTGGGTTTGGAGCTTAGGCAAGGTTCAGGGCTTAGGGTGTACGGCTTAGGGCTTAAGGCTCAGGATTTTGAGGACTTGATACTGTATTTAACAAAAGTGAGATAGCACTACTTCTGGCCTTGGTGCTTTTCAGGGTTGATGGTGGAGGATTTGGGAATTTGGTGGGACTTTTCAGGGTTCAGGCTCAGGTGTGTTGGATTCAGGGCCCTGGGTCCAAATGATATCAGGCTTCGGTCACCGACGGCGTCTTTAGCTAACCAAGGCTCATTTACGGCCCTACGGCTGAGTCTGTATCTGATCCAAATTCCGTTATATACACTCAGAACCAACATGGTTACATTCCTTACATATCCGACCCCCACTGTATCACGGGCTAGCCAGCTGCTTTGGCCTCGACCTTCTCTGCAATGTTGGCGCCATCGGGCTCCTTCTTGGTTACATGTTGGCAGATGGTTGAGGCTTGAGGGTGTAGGGCTGCCGGCCTGCATTTGGGTCTCAGAAGTGCGGTCTCTATGGACTCTATGGTGCTGTTCGGTTCTTCGGATTTAGCTCCTGGATACTATTTGGGCACCATAGAGGGTTCTCACAACGAACTCCCGCACGCCCGTGCTGATATGCAAGTGTCAAAAACTGAGTGACCCATGATCATCAAGGCCCCTATGAAGAGCTGAAAGAGGGCGTTACTAACGAAAACTGCGAACAGCCCCCTGGACCTTCCACTACGTTCAAACCCCAACCAATAGGCACCATCGGGGCAGATAACGAAAAAAACACCTGCACAATTGTTGTCAGAGCGGAGCAGTAATAGTTCAATGCAGGAGACCATAAGTCGATAAAACCTTACAGCCGGCAGTCACGTAGACCCTAAACCCACCGTCCCGACCTCGGGGGACGCTCCCACCGTCGGTGCCATTTGCTCCTGCGCCTGGCAGAATGGATATCCGGTTCTTAACATGATGAAGACATGTTCAGGACTCGTGATGCGTTTAAACCTATGTGTGCAAAGAGAGGCAGGAAGAGCGAGCGAGAGAGATGGAGACGGAGGGAGCGAGAAGAGAGCGACAGAGAGGGGGGAACCGAGAGAGAGAGAGAGAGAGGGAGAGAAAAAAAAAAAAAAAAAACATAACGGAGAAATGAGGAAACTGCACGAGAGGGAAAGGGCGCTGGAACGACAAAAGAAAAGAGACAGAGAGAGGGAGAGAGTGGGAGAGACGGAGGAGTTTGCCATATCATGCTGTGTGGGCCTGGGGCTTGCAACAACGGCAGACTCGAGGTGAAACTCATGATCCCAATCTCATACACTAGTATGCATCCGCTCTGATTTCTCCTGTCATGACAGCATGAGAGGATCAATCGCGGGACGGGATGGGAGCGGCAACACACGCTTCGGAACTTATCTGGCCTTTTCTGGCCCTCGCCCTGCAAACAATCCGAAATGCTTCCTGAAGTATGACACGCTGCTCGGTTATTGGCTTCTAACAAGCCGTATTTCCCTCTTCCATACTTCCGGCTCCGCTTCCAAATTGAAGAGAAGGGGCAAACCTGGACCCAACCCTCTAAATTCCACAAACGCATCCGTGACTTGTTCTCCATCATGAACATGATCATGCACATAAAGATAGCCTTGTGGTTGCTGCTGATGGTGATGATAATGCAACAGCTAATGTCTTGGTGATGCAAAGGAGCTACGTCAACAACTTTGCCATCATCACCACCACGACCATCCTGTTCACCCGAACTAGTCTGTTGCTGCCTTTATGCCGTCAAGCAACCCCCGCCGATGTAGCGGCGATTGGTGTCGGGTCGTCATCTTCGTGATAGTGGTAGCAGTACTGGTACCTTAAAGCCTCAGACCTAGACTTGGGTCCAAGCATGTCGAAGTGTTTTTGTGGATGCCTCGGCCAGGGCCCGTTCAAGCTGATCGCAAGCACGCCGGGCGGCCTGTTTACCGCAGGGCGCTGACAAGAGGAAAAAAAGCTCGAGCGCTAGAGTTTGGTGTTCAGGGTTTGGGTTCAGTGTGTTGTTGGACAAGGTTCAGTTTTCCGGAGTTTGGGATCCGGGACGCAAGGCTCCGGGGTTTAGTGGTTCGGGTTTGGAATGAGCTGCGGTCGAAGGAGAAGAACCGGCTTGCACAGGCTTGCTGCGGCGGTGGGGCTTCGGGTTCATGTTTGCCTGTAATATAGCGGCCCAAATAATTACCTACAATATTTTGGGGGCTCCCTATTATCAATCAATTGAGTACAATGGGCCCCAAAACCCTATTCCAATTATTTAGGCCCCTGTATGTAGATATATATATATATATATATATGGTGCTCTTGAAAGTTCTTTTGAGGCTGCTCAGGGCCTGGGCTCCTTGACAGGAACGTTCTTGTGTCAATGCGGGGCCCATACTTTTTTTTTTTTTTTTTGGGGGGGGGGGGCCTGATTATAACTGTAGTATGGTGGGCAACAAAACCCTGTTCTAATTATTCAGGCCCCTGTATTAACCTTCTTTATAGCCTTCGGGACCACTTGATCAACGATACATAAGCTGGTACAGTCGTTAGCCTGCACGAGTGGTGTAACCTGTAAGTGTATTTATACGGACGAACGACATCATGCATGTAGAAATGGACTTGCATGCATGTATGTATATGCACAAAAGCAATTTTTTGTAGGCATGTGCGATGCGTTCATGTATCTGTATGTGTGTCTGCCTGCAAACATGGATGTATGCCCGTGTCGGCATGTATGCATGCATGTAGGTGTAGTATAGGTATGTATATGTATGTGCGGATACTTCACCATCCTTGCATGCACGTGCATGTGCATGTGCATGTATATGTGCATGTGTCTGTTTATGTCCATGTGCGTGTGGGTGTGTCTCTGTCTGTGTATGCGTCTGTGTCTGTGACTGCGCAAGTCTATGTGCCTGTGTGTATGTGTAGGTGCCTATGCATGCGTGCATGTATAGGGGTATGCATGTATGCATGTACCTACGTATGTCTGCCGGTCTGTCTGCCTGTCTGTCCGTCTGTTCGGTCGGTCTGTCTGTCCGTCTTCGTGTCTGTCAACGTGTGCGTGTGCGTGCGTGTGTAGCATCTATGTAGTGTATGTACCTGGTTTTGGTTGCCAGGATCTACTACCTCTGTTGGCATGATCGTGAGACCGTGGGCAGGTGGGGCGGCCTCAAAAATGTCGGCGGCTCTGACTGCATACTCATATATGTACTGATTTGGCCTGTTTGTGTTGGCATAAGGAGCAAAGAGGCGTGCCATGTATGCTGCCCAAGATGAGCTTGTTCCTAATGATCCTAATGTGGAACATCTTTGCCAGATCTGACTGGTAACTTACTTGGCATAAAGCGTCTTGTTGGGGCGTACACATAATGTGTCCAGCCAGCTTGGCGCGCGTTTTCCATCAACATTCTGAGAAAAAAAACCTTTACATTCTTTGTCCACCTATATCTGCATGAGCTCTCTCCATGACTCTTACATTCGTATTTGCTCCATGTACAAAAGTAGTATCCAGTCCCAAAACCTTCCGCAAGTCTCGCAGCTGGAATGCTTCAGCTTTTTCCCTGTATAGGTATAAAATGCATGCATGCATGCATGCACATACATTTGTATGTCTGTATCGGTGTTGTCTATGTGTGTGCATGTGAATAAACAAAACACCGAGCTTGAGGCCCTGGCCCAGAGCCGTAACCGCAGCCTCTAACAGCAGGGGAGGCATTTGGCGGAAGATTTGAGAGCTGTGCACTTGGGGTTCAGGTTTAAGTTTTATATGTATATGCATATCTATATATATATATGTGTATGTATGTGTGTATATATATATATATACATATACATATATATATATATATGTATGTGTGTACATATATATACATATATACATGTATGTACAGATATACGGCTGCAAGATCGCTTAAGGGTGAGGCGCTTCAGTGCTTGGATCTAGGATCATCCGTGCGCTTGGGTTTTTCAGAGCAGGATCGGTTGGAACAGTTAGGAGGCGCCTCAGGGAGGCGTGGGAGCTCCTACTTGAAGGGTCATGGGACTTAGTAGCTAGGGTTATAATTAAGGCACGAGTAACTGTACTTATAACCCCAATTAAGGTACTTAAAAACTTACTTACTATGTCCCATGATCCTCCAAGTACGTGAGATTTCTGGGCTTTTGAGGTTTATGGCTCTGGGGTGGATGGAGGACTTTGCGATCTCCGGCGGTCTACGACACTGAGTTTGCACGAAACCGATTCTGCAGAGGTGGGCAACGTATGCTGCAGTTCAACGATACCTTGGGAGTTCGGTCGCACACGTCTTGAAGGCGCGCTTTTACCCGTCAAACACCGCATCGATCGCAAGATTTGTGCATGTGGATCCGACTGGTGTTCGGCCCCGGCTGACCTCGACCTTTGCTATTGTTACCAAACGTCCACGCAAGTTGCAACACGACAGGTATTATATGGTAGCAACCAGTAAATGTACGGAAACAGCTGAATCAACGCGACACGAAGACTGAGTCCAAGGTATCAGCGAATACCAGGCAAAAACCAGGCAACCGCAAATCCAAATTCAGTTGCGATCAGACACGATGTAACTGTACCCTGGGCACTGAAACCAATTCTCCAAAAAAACGATCTCGTGCCTGCTCAGCATTTGCTCCTCTGCTGTTCCCTGGCAGACATCCACGGGGCTCGCAGACCTAAACCATAAACTTGTAGGCCCTAAACCTTAAACGAGAAAACCCCAATTCGAATAATGCAGCTGGCTCATACACGGCACATTTAACGGTGCTTTCTGCATGTCTAGGAGACATCCATCCCGTAGGTCTCTGTTTTGACGACCGGCGATTGCACTTCAAAGACTTAGGGTTTTACGCAGACCGCGCACACCGTAAACTTTGCAGGATCCAGGAATACAAGCCGACACGCACGCAATGTCTCTAGACACTATGCTACATTGCAACATACATGCACCGTTGCACACACACACTTACATACTCTGTGTACATATATGTGTATACATGGCTATGAGTCTGTAAAGATATGTACACACAGACACACACACACTTACATATATATATACATATATATATATACATATATATATATATATATATATATTATATATATATATATATATATATACATCTATTCATAGGTACATATTTGTTGTTTGCTTTACATACATGTTAAGTGATGTGTGTGTGCACACCTGTACACACAACATGTGCATGCAGGGTAGACAGTTGTGAGAGTGTAGGACTAAGGCTAAGGTTTCGAACAGTTTCTTCAAATACATCCTGCATGCCGCTGTCAAATACTAAACCCTCCCGACAAGAAACCATGCCCTTACAACAACAAGACCTGCAAACATGAGGTGCCAGTCTCGGCACAGACTTTCGCGAACGGGGCTTAGCCACTGAGCTTAGCAACATATAACACTCCTGTTCCCGCACACCCGGAGACACCAAAGCCCAGCCCCCTTCAAACCCTACGCCAAACCCACCAGTCCCTAAACCCAAGTCTCTGCTAAGGCCTGCTGTTCGCCATTCGGACCTGCGCAAGGGACGCTCGTCCGTCGTGGGAGTTTTAGAATTTAAGGTTTGGGGTGTAGGGGGTTTGAGGTGTAGGGTGTTTAGGTTCAGAGTATACGGATGAAGTTTGGGATCCAATGCTTAGGGTCTAGGGGCAGACCAGGTACGCACTCGGAGCTCCCTTTGAAGTTTGCTGTTAGTAACGTTTACATCTGGGGCGCCTGTTTCGAGAATATCCACGCCGGCTCCGCCAGTTTGCAAACCGAGTTACAGTATCAACCCACACCGCAGGCACAAAGTACTAACAAGGCCCAATACCCGACGCCAACTTCCAGATCTACACGCTGAAAAATACTTTAGGTTATCATTCGCAGGAACTTGCCTTGGTTCCATCCCGAATCTGCAGCTGTGGTGGTCTGGGTTCGTCAAGCACACGAAGTTAAGCAATTTGCGGATGGGCAGAGATTTGGCCCTGCGATCGCACAATCTGGGCAAAGGCTCTGCCATCGACTTCCATAAAACATACTAGTAATAACAGTAAAAATAATAATGGTAATAGTTGAGAGCAGAGGGTCAGTCATCATCAAACATGCAAAGCAACCAAGCACGAAGCGATACAGGATTTTTGCCAACTGGGAAGTCGCAGAAAAGGCCTGGAAACTCCATCAGCTGCAATCTTTGCACTCAAGTTCCAAAGCCTGGATCCTCCGTCACCCTGGGATCGTTAACTCTGCATTCCTTGAAGCTACAAATAGAAGAGAGTTTGGGGGTACATTATACTACAAGTATACTAAGGAACCCCCCAAAACCCTGTTCTTACTACTAAGGCCCCTCCACTAAGCCCTAAACCCTAAACTTAAGGCTTGGGCCCTCAACCCTGTTCTACTCAGTATCATTACTATTCTTACTATTATTACTGTTATTACTATTGTTCCTATTATTACTACTATTACTATTATTAAAATTATTACTATTATTACTATTATTACTATTATTACTATTCCTCTAATTGCCATGACTTTATTTCCGGGCTTCTGGGCTCGTTTCAGACGGCCTCCGGAAACGGCGGAAGGCGGGGCGCTGCGCAGGCACTGCAGCCGCAGAAACTCCTTGGACCCACACCCTCCCGTTGAAGTTAGCATAATAGGGATCTGGAAGGGTTCCTTTAAGGGTTCTGGGTTTAGGTTTAAGTTACCATAATAGGGATCTGTAGCAAATAATATGGATTGCCTTTTTCTGTAACTTAAAGTAAATCCCGTAACAGGACCCACACTTGACTCCAATCCCGGCACAGGGAAATCACAACAATCGGCAGTTTGGGGCTTGCAGCCCTCAATGAGCCCATGCTTTGGCACCTGATGGCTATGAGGCACAAATTCACGAGCACCCCAAACCCTAAAGCCCTGCACAACTTTTAGGCCGTCGGACTACATTGGTGTTTGAACTGACTCAACCCTGTACGAGAAAACCCCTAACCCCAGAACTGCGCGCCATTCCCTGGTCCTAAGCCCGAAACCCTCAACTCGAAATCCTAAACCCTCAACCTGAAAACCTCAACCCTAAAATTCAAAGCCCCAAAACAACCTCGGGTCCCAAACCCCAGAGCTTGTAGGCAAACCCTTAACCATGTAAAAAAAATGTAGTACTGTCGTACCCTTACAGGAAATATAGCACCCTTAAAGGAGTTATGGTATCCTTAGAGGAATTATCGCAACCTGAAAAGAACCATAAACGGTAAACCCACAGAACGTCAGGGTAGATGCCCAGCTGCAGCAAGGCTGAATTTGGGAAGAACGGCAGGCTCCTGCATGCACGGAGTTCGATGCCAAGACTTCAGACAGAGGACGGGCTTAAGCATCGAGACACATAACCTGGCAGCAAAGCTTGAGATAAAACAATTGTGAATATTTTGGGATGTTATAAGTCTAGCTACATAACCAGGAGTCTTACGGAATAATACGGGTATTATTATTCCATGTTTAGGATTACTTTGCACACAAGAGATGGGAGTTGCGGAAAGTGGGAGCCCCAACACTGAACCCGACATTATAGGATTTCTATTCGGACGAACCCCCAACAAAGGTACCAAGCACAAAGCAGTACGACACCTCAAAGTTAGAATAGGGTCGGGGGATATATTTTTCTATGAATACAGCAAGAAACCCAAAGGGAATGATAACATGGCTGTTCAGGCCTCTCTATTGCTCTTGACCGGTCTTAAGCAAAACAGGCTGTGCCCGGACAACGAAGCGATCCTGGCGTCTACCTGTTGAGGCCACTTCACGATCCCAAGATGGGGAACCGGAATCCTGAACTACATACATGATTGTACCCGCACCGAAACCGTAAAGGATCACAAACCCTGCCCCTCGAGCCCAAAACCGGAACAGCGAGCACTGAAACCACAAGCCTCTAAACTCTTCAGCCCGGAATACTAACCTCACATCTCCCAAACCATCGGGATGCTTCTGTTCCTTTTCCTCACCAGAAAGCCTTAATACCCTTTCCACTTGCGGGGGTGGTGGGAGAAAGCGATCGACCCTGAACGCATCCCTATACCCCCGACCCGTTCCACAATCCTTAAACATGTGACTTCGAAATACACATCAAGTCCTTCAAGCCCTGCATAGACACTATACCTAAACCCTACACCCTAAGCTCTACACCCTACACGCTATACACCCTAACCCTGAAATCCTCTTTAAGCCCCAAACCCTAAACCCTAAATCCTAAACCCCAAACCCTAAACCCCAAACCCTAAACCCTAAACCCCAAACCCTAAACCCCTCAACCCTAAACCCTCCTCCCCTCTTTGGATGACGAAGCTCGGCTTTGCAAGGCTTCGCCACCGGCCGCCTGGGGCTTCAAGACTTGGGATTCTATTCCGGGGGTTCCTTATGGTAATTAATTATAGTATAATTATAGTATATGGTAATTATAGTAGAATTATAAAGGCACGGATATTATAGAGCTTAAAGGGTCATGGGACTTAGTAACTCGGGTTATAATTAAGGTAACTATACTTATAATTACTGATAACCCCACTGAAGGTACCTTTAACCCTATTGACTAAGTCCCATGATCCTATTCCGGGGGTTCCTTATTGAAAATTAATTATAGTATAATTATTAAGGCACCGATATTATAGAACCCTACTATAGATCCCTTTTTCAAGATCCTTTAAAGGATCCCTATTCTAATTATTAAGGCCCCGAAAGGGGAATGTGCACTGCGGCCCTGCCTGCATTCCAAATTCTCAAGCCTAAGCTGCCACGAACCTCTCCGCAACTTACCTTTGGTTAGTAGGGAATAGAAGAATGGTAAAAATGGTAGTTATAATTATACCCCATTCCTCCATTCGTTACAAACCAAAGGTAAGGCAATGCACTTCCCACCTTCAGCCTGTCCTCGCCGAACAGTTAGTCCGAAGCGCACGGCTGAGGCGACCAAGAGATCCTGGCGAAAAGCCAGGATTAGGATGATTCGGGCTTGCAATTTTTGTTGGGTTTAGGGCGTCTAGGGTTTAGAGTTGAGGGTTTGGTTTGGGATTCAGGGTTCAGGGTGTCGGGTTTACGGGTGCTGTGACTACAGCGTGTCTGCTCTTGCAGGACCATGCAGCTCCGCACCGTGGTCAGACCTGGGCCTGTGAGGATGCGCTTGGACACCGCATCTTCATATTCATACGACTATACACACTATACCCTACCACTACCTAGCCTCAGCTTCAACACCTCAAGCTTTCATTATCCCGCCCTGCGCACCACACCGACATGCCCGATGGCCTCGTAGCGTCGGGACAGAGCGGGCAACTCCAGCTCAAGCCTCTCAGGGCGCTGCAATGCTTGTTTGAGTTTTTTGCAGGCGTGGCTGCAATGTTCCCGCTCTGTACGACTAGACCAAACGGGCTTCAGATGCTTTTGCTTGCTTCACAAAGCTCGCTATGTCGGCCCCAGCATACCATACACTTGAAACCCTGCCCAATACAGGGGCTCTAACTGTAATACAGCATAAGCAGATTAAGGAAGCGGAACAGTATTGGTAGTTTTCCGACCCCTCTCTTAGGACAGTCAGAGTGGCGTAATTCTCCTTTACTTCGCAAGATCCGGAACGAGGATCGCTGTCAATGAGCTGCAATTGTGAACATAAACCACTTTTCCCTTTAAGGCATTAAGATCCAGCTAGGTGCAAATCATGTGCAGCCATGGACATGTGTGTGTATATAAATATGAATACGAGTAGGAGTAGGAGTATCAGTATGAGTATGAGTATGCGTATAAGTATGAGTATGAGTCTGCGTATGCGAATGCCTATGAGTATGAGTAGGAATATGAGTATGTGACTATGAATATACATATTCATATCTGTACTCACATTATATATGTATAGACATATGTAGATTTGTTCATATATATATATATACACATGTATACACAACAAACAAACAAAACAACAAACACACAAGCAAACGAGCAGACAAACAAACAAACGAACTCACACCAACAAACAACCAAACGTACATACATACATGCATACATACATACATACACACACATACATGCGTACGTTCACAGACATACATGTTCTACTTGTTGCATCTGCTCATGGGAAAACAAATTGGGAGCGTCAAAGGATAGCACAACGTGAACCCAACTCTCCGTTGACACTATGTCTTTTTGTTCGGGTCTCGGGCTGCAAACCGGAACACTGACAGTGCAGTGAGGGGCAAGACGATGAGAACCTGAGAAGCGGCGCCAAGTTTCGAGCAACCAATACGTGGCCAACGCAAGTTTCTCTAGTCAACAACCTCAAAGGTCAACCAATGAATACAAGATAGTAGGATCTTGGCCATAAGGACCCAAAAAGAAGGTACACCCAATTTTCGGACACTCCCAGAAGGTAACAGCTCAAAACTGTTTCTGGCAGAGGCCCGGCACGGCTAAACCTGCCACAGGTTCTTGGAAATCACAAAAACGGGCCTGTTCGAGCGTACGAAGGACTCCAACTCCTGGCGGACAAAGGTGTCAAAGGAAATCCAAACATTGGCTGGGCATCATACCGCCATAGTCAAAGCTGGCTAATTACTGTGTCATGGAATTTTTCTTCTAGGCCTACTAGTTCTACGGCTCTCCTCCTCCTACTACTACGTATCAGCATCACGATTACTGCTAACATTAAGAGTACTATGACTATTGATATTCCAGCCATTGGTGCCTGCAGCAACCAGACTCTGAAGCTGACTTTGTACGGAACCGCACTTCGTCCTTGAAGCCCAAACCCTGAACCCAATGTCCTGATATAGGTTCGAACTCTCCCAGATTCCCTACACCCTAAACCCTGCACCCTGAACCCCTAAACCCTGAACCCTATAAACCCTAAACCCTAAATCCCTAAACCCTGAACCCTCAACCCTAAACCCTGAACCCTAAACCTTGAACCCCATAACTATTCCGGATGCAGTTTCGACTTCTGCCCTAGGCTCCTCCTCCAGCTGCAACAGAAAGCTCCTCGGCCCGGTGAGGTTGAGGAGAGCCAGCAAATCCAAGCCTCCGCGGTGCAGGCTTTGAAGGTTTAGAGTTTAGGGTTTCAGCTCAACAAGGATTTAGGGTTTGGGGTTGCGCGCCGCTGCTGCTCTGGGATTGCTTGGGAATGCTCAGGGCTTTGGGACTTATGGCTTTATGGCTTCACGGGTCTGAGGGTTTAGGGCTTGGGACTTAGTGATCTTAACTTCTGGGCATTTAGGGTTGAGCGTGTAGTTTGGCTTTGGCGCTCCGAGGCTGGACGCCACGAACTTGCGGTAGTCATGTTGCCACATGTTTGACTATTGCCTTGTTGCTTCTATGTACTATGACTCTTGCAAGTACATAGCAACGTGTTTGCTGTCGGGTTGTGGATACAGAACACTCCTACTCCTAACAACATGGTGGTTGCTGGTGTGGCCAATTGGGGAAGAGGCTTGCTGCCACTTCCATCGTCACTGCTGATGCTGGCAGTATGGCTATCCTGCAAGGACTAACAACCACTCTGGCAACTCTTCCTTATGAAGGCAGCAGTATCAGTGTCTTTGCCGTTGCTTTGGTAAGAAATGGTCTAACGAGTGATGCTGTTGTCTGGCAGATTCTTCAATCTAACATATATGCTGCTTGCTGTCTGAGCTTGTCTGGAGGCTTTCCAATCTAAACTCAGTCATATAACCCTAAACCCCACATCCTAAACCCTAATTCCCAAATCCTAAACCCTAACCCCTAAACCCTACATCCTCAAATCATCGTTCACCCGCCTCCCGGGAAGTCGGCACCGGAGGGGGCCATAGCTCTCCCGAGAACTTTGGGATTAGATTTGAGGGCTTGGGGTTGAAGGGCTTGCGGCAAGATGAGAGCCTTAAAGATTACGCTGGGGTTTTGGCGTATGTTGAACTACGATTGTACCCAGAAACCCAAAGAAGCCTACGGAACTGTAAACATTCCTATCCTATGTTGAGGCTTCTTTGGGGGTAGGGCTGGTGTCTTTGCATTCTGTGCTGGGCCTAGTGTCGAAGGCGTGAGGCTTCCCGCTTCGCGATTAGCCTTTAAAGCTTCGGAAGCGTTCTGTTGCTATGACTGTTGCTGTTGCTTTGCTATTTCTGCTACTGTTGCTGTTACTGGTACCGTTTTAATTTCTACTACGATTGCAATTACGATTAGTATTGCCAACACCAAGACTAATTCAGTGCCTAAACATCGCCGTGTCCCCCTCTGTGCGTGCACGGCTTGCGTCAAGTGGTGCAGCAGAGCAGCTTCTTGGGACCTGTAATATAGGCGGGTTAATAATTAGAACAGGGTCTTGGGCGCATTATACGACACTTACACAAAGGAACCCCCAAACTAGTATTGGTATTATCAAGGCCCCCATGTTACAGAACCCTACTCTAGACCCTTTAGGGAACCCTATAAAGGAACCCCCAGCACAGTATAGGTAACTATTTAGGCCCCTACTGCTGATGGACAAAATCCTGCATTACCCATTATCAGGAATATACCATAGTTCCCATAGTTTAGAGTCCTTAGGGTCATGCAGGATTTTGTCCATCAGCAGTATGGCAGAGTTGAAGGCTCCCAAGGTCAAGGCCGCATCCTTTACTGGAAGGTGCCGTGCGGAAACATGAGGCGATGGTGTTTTTGGGGCTTAGGGGTTTAGGGTTTATTGTGTTGCTTTGGGGTGAAGACTTCGCATTGCCAGATTTTGGCTTTGAAGGCAATGTAGACATGACCGTGCCAAAAGCGCTTGATTTTTTGTTTTTGGTGCCGTAATACATCCCGAAAGCCCATAAAACCCCATGTTGAACCAATATGGTCGCAAACCCTAAACCGTAAGACCTACCAAAAAATCCTGAAACCCTAAACCCGAAGATCCCAAAGTTCTGAAACCCTGCAGCCGCGTACAGCCCCCCGAATCTACAAGATCGAAACTCCGGGCCCCGGCACCAAAAACTCGGAAGCCCCAAGTTCCGAAACCCCAAAAAAGGACTTAAGCTTCAGCCACAATCTACGAAGAATCCCAAACCGCCAAAGCCTCAACTTCTTTGCAGCTTTGAACCTTGATGGCAACCCTTATAGTAACCATTGGTAAACTTTAGAGACCCCTTATATATATATATATATATATATAACCCTACACCTAACCTCAAAGGAGGTCTCGCACCGACTTGCCGGAGGCGGGGCTCCACTCTACCTGCAAAACATGCGAGGGCGAAGCCCCCAGTATGGAGGCTTCGGGGAATAGCGCAGTATGGTATAGAGGAGTTTGGTAGTAGCACAACCTTACTAAAGATGATGATGATGATCATCATGATAATGATCAGGGCGGTGATGATGATAGCAACAAAAACGATGACATCTACACATCTACAAACAAACCTCAAAAATAAACTACATTAGTTATATTTATAACGGTAATACTGACATGATAGCACTAATGGTACTGAAACATGAGCGGTATAGGGCATACATAGTACAGTACATGTGTATGTCATTATCGTGTTTGATATGCCTCAGCATCTCAGCTTTCTCTCTACAAGATCAGCGAGCTTGATGTCCTTCTGATGTTTCGCGCCGACACTCTGCATCCCGCGCACGATTTCAGCTCACTGCCTAATTACAGAAGAGCCTCTGCCTCTGTTTCAGGGGAGCCAAAATAATTTTCGAAACCAAATCCGACAGCAGACCACCCCCAAAGGCAGAAGCCCAATCAAAATCTCCCAGCCCCCAGGCAAAACTTGCTTGAAATACTCGACTGTTCATTGTGTAGTAAGAAGCAAAATTCCAGGCACTTTAGGAACAAACAAGTCATAAAAAGTGGGGGATAATGGTGCCCTTCCAAAAGGAAGTTTACATTGATTCTACAGCGCCTGCCACATCAAACAGATTGGAAATGCTGAAAAACTGGAGTTTGGAACACGCTGGTCACGCTTACGGCAAGGTCAGTTTGTTAGGCGGGAAGTACCTAAGTAGCAGATTGACAGTAGCATTGGCGAAAATTCCGAAATCACAACTCCTGTCACATGAAACTGGCCTTAAGATAGGATTCAGAATGTACTGAAGCAACAAGTCGCGTGGTGTGAAATGATCTGAAGTAAAAGGAGATGACATGACATGACATGATGTGACATGGTATGACAGGATATGATGTGATACACCCTGACATGAAAGACATGTGATGATGTAACATGGCATGATATGAAACACAAAACGCATGCCATCACCAAACCCAAGAGGCTTGTTTTCAGTGGCAGGCGCCGAGAACAGATATCATTCGTCACCATGCAAACATCACCATGTTGAACTGCAACACTGCAACAGGAAGACTAGCACAGTGCATCTTCAAGCACCGAACGTCATCACGCCCCCACACACACTCACACACACTTGCAAACTCCATGGTGGGAGTAGCTAGATCGTTACTTCAGGAATTTTCGGGATTCGTGTCGGGGTTCTTGGCTTAGCCCCTTGCCATGATCACTTGCAGGTACGTGATCCCAGCGTCCCAGGATCATATCACCCTCAGCAGACAGGCGTCTTCGTTGGCCTGAGTCCTGTCTGTGAGCCTCAGGCCCCCTGCTTTTTTGACCAAGAATCGCCCTTTGATATCAGGGATTCACACACACACACACACACACACGCACAAGAAGAAGAAGAAGCAGAAAGCAGGTGCTGTTCTCTCCCCCACGTGCATAAACACCACTATGAGAAAGTTACTTTGACCGGAATTTGCTCTGCATCTGCTAGACGTTAGCGAACCCTAAACCCCCCAAAAAAGAACTCTCAATAGACCCGAAAGCAGCAAACCTTCCCTTACAGAACCTTAAACCCCAAACCCCAAATCCGAAACCCTAAACCCTAAAGCCCTAAATCCTAAAAACCCTACACCGCAAGCCCTTAACCCTAAAACCCGGAATCCCATAACCCCAAACCCTTTAAAACCCCAACCCCCCAAACCCCCCACCCCCCCTCCGGCACCAGCTCGAACCCCAGGTCGGCGCAGAGCGCTCGGAGGACCGATGCCTCGGGATGTTCTTTTTGTTTTCTTTGGAGGTTTAGGGTTACGATCTAGGGTTTAGGGTTTAGGGTTTAAGGTTTAGAGTTTAGGGTAAGGTTTAGTGGTAAAGTTTCAAGGTTTCGGGGTTTAGCAGCTCACCAGTCAGCTTCGGAGTTTAAGATGGGCTAGAGCCGGCGATCCGCAAGGCCACTTTCAAACAGCTCCGAGAAGCAAGGCCCGCAGATTTCAGATTTGGAGTGTCGGATTTCTGGATATTGGAATTTGGGTTCCGGTTTTGGGTCTTGGATTTGGGATTTTCGGTTGTGGGTTTTGAGTTTTGGATTCCCTGGCGCGGCGTGGCCTGGCGAAGCCCCACGACCCGCCAGGGTTTAGGATCTAGGAAGTACAGTAGGGTTTTCGGGTTTAAAAGACTTAGGACCCACGAGCAAAATCGGGAGACTGCACCACAAAGGTTTAAAGATACATAGCTCTAGATGTACAGCGAGGGTTTAGGGCTTCCGGCTTTTGAGCCTTTGAGCTAAAGGGCTTATCTTTTGCATCTTTGCGGTTTGGGTTCATGTTTGGGCCTCAGGTGTATACTTTGAGCGCTCAGGGCTGTTTACAGACTCTGGGGATTAGATCTTCGGGTCTGAGGCTTCGGGGCACTCGGTTCAGAAAGAGTTTACAGGGGCGCGTTGCATTTTTGCAAGATGTTTGCCAGGGTTTCGTTGAGTCTTATAGCAGCTTTGATGTCGTTCGGCGTTTAGGCCAGAGTTTCAGGTGCATCAGAGACCTATATCGGAGTTTCCGAAAATGTGGGACCCCCAAAAAGTACCCTAACTAATAGGATCTCTATTATTAGGAACCCAAAATAAGGTACCCCTAATTTCGGAAACTCCCATATCGGAGTACTATAGAGGATTTCGGGGTTTTGGGATATACCGCTTCAGGGCTTAGGGCCTCTCTCGGAGTACCGGCCCGCCTTGCCGCAGCCAGCAGGGCCTTTGAGCAGGAGCAGCCTGCTTGCCCGGTTTTTTTCTTGCAGTTGGGATGGAAGGTTTTTGAGGATTTAGGTTCAGAGTTCCGGGGTTCGAGGTCGGATTCGCGAGACTTCGTACTTCCGCTCGAGGAGTGGTAGCCTGAGGTTGCAGGTGTATCTAAGGGCTTGGATTTTGGGCTTCTGTGACTGCTTCTTCCGGATGGACTTCAATCCGGAGCCCACGAGTCCCTCGCGCACGCATGCCAGAGTTTATGAGACCCCAAGCCTCTCGGCTTCAAGAGGCAGCTGCTCGGTTGCACGGATCCAATTCGGAAAACAATGCGCCTGGGGATACTCAGAAATTGTTTCGACTCCTATATTTACCACGACCCCTAGGGCCTGCGGCCACCAGGAGCGGTAAGGAAGTCCTTGACCTCTGCAGGGTTTAGGAGTTTAGGGTCTGGGGTTTGGAGACGCTTGGACTCAGGGTGATGTTTTTGCCCACAGCACGCAGACCACAGGTCTTGTCGTGACTGTGATTTCGGTCGGAGTGCCGGTGATAAATCCGAAGAACCCTTCCTGCAGGATCAGTCTTTCGGATTAAATTTAGAGCCAGTGCGTGAGTTTACGTGCAAGGTTACAGGTTGAAGGCTTCATTCCGGGTGCGCAGGTAAATGCGAGCACGACTTCGTCAGAAAGAACAGCTGAACACCGGCACAAGCGTGACTATCACTCCGAATTTTGTTTATCATCACCAGTGCTTGTCTGAACTGCTTCCGGTGCTCATTGAAGAGGACCCAGAACTCGAAACCCCAAACCCTAAAAGCGATACAGGTTCATATGACCACAAGACCATAACCCCAAAACCCATTGTCCTCCCAAATTTCCACAGTCACCATTGTCCTCCCAAATTTCCACAGTCACCATTGTCCTCCCAAATTTCCACAGTCAATACCGCGCTCGGCCTCTGCCACCTTCTTTTTGGAAACGACCTGATGGAGTCTTGGTATAGTATACATACATACATACATACATACACACACATGCAGACATCGCATTAGATTGCGTTACATTGCAGTACAGTACACTACACTGTATTAGGTTACGCATTAATACATTAATACATTAATGCACTCATACATTCATACAATCATACATTAATGGATTCATACATTAATACATTAAGACATTCAGACATTAAGACATTAATACATACATACATAATATGACATGACGTTACAATACATTACATTAGTACTTACATACATGCATAAATACGTACATACATGCATGCATGATTCATGTGTACAAATATTTATTTGTTTGTATATATACATACATACATACATACATACATACATACATATGTATATATATATATGGGGTCTCGGATCAACCGCCCTGTAGATGCAGGCGAATAGCCAGGACCACAGACCCCTGCGCAATGGCGCCCCACGACTCCCACAAATCTGGCACATGCGAGCTTTGCGGATGCAAGTGCTGGCCGAGCTATGGCAGCAACGTGTGACTGGCCGGCTTATGATGACTTTTGTACTTGCCGTTTGAGAGGCGAGGAAACTCCTGAGCGACCGGCTGCGGTCGCCGACTTTGACGGGCTGGTGGAGTCGCTGATGACGGTCTGTGCTAGTGAAGAACCTTCTGAAACCAATCGAAGGGCGGATGTGCTTATCGACAGCCCAGATGGGAATGCTTTTGGCACTGAGCAAAAGGGCATCCATGAGCAATGGCTGGATGCTTTCGATGGGCGGCGGCATGGATTGCCACTTTCCACTACGATGCATAGTCATGTTGGTGTCGCTGCACCGTGGCATGGAGCATGGGAGCCTCTTTGTCGGCAATGCTGGACAACTCAAGCTGGCATGAGCGTCATGCCGACCTCAGTCGACCGCACCGCGAGGCTTCGGCCGCTGACTATGGTGGCCTTATACAATCGCTGTCGGTTTGTGATGGTGACGAGATTTCCGAAACCAATCGGATGGCGGCTGTGCTTTGCGATAGCCCGCACGGGAACACGTTTGGCACTGAGCAGAGAGTTTTTATGAGCAATGTTTGGATAATGGGAAGCTGCTGCCTGGTATGCCACTCTTCACTACGTTGCATGATGATGTCGGATTTGCCTCGCAGTGGCAGTGGGCATGGGAGCCTTTGCCAAGGCAGCAGCGATTTGCAACTGAGGGTGGCATGAACATGTTGCCGGATGCGGAGGCCAGGTCTGTTTCCGTCCTTTGACACTGGTCTGGCATGTCATTCACGGAGAACAACAACAGGCAAACTCTACAGCATCATCCTTTGGTGGGTCTGCGCGGAATCAGCCAAAGTTTCAGATGTATACCAAGCATGTCAGAGTGGCCGACTGGAAAACGGCAGCACGAATTCTGTCGGATGGTCGCGTGGCCCTTAGCTTCGTGTGTGATCATGGTGGTGTCGGATATGGCACGGTTGAAGGCGACTGGAACGCAACAAAACGCCATCTTGCAGGAACCTCAGGCTTGAAAAACGTGGCGTTTGTTGATACAGGTTGAGGGCAATCTTCGTTCTGATCTGCACTCGCACGTACCCTGCTTCTGCTGAGACACACTGGTAAAGCGTGCACCTGACGTGCATACACTGTAGCTTGGTCTTGCGGTCTTGTGGAGGGATGTGTGGCTGGATTGAGACAATAATAGCAATACTATAATAAGCATAACAATAATAATAATGACAATATATTAATAATGATAGCCATATAAAAATGATAATGATGCAATGATAAACAGCTTTTCGGGCATTTGCTTTGAAGCCCTGGCTGGGCAAATCTCGATCTGCCTTTCCCCTTCCGGCAGATTTCTGCGCCATGGTCGGTCTAAGTCCACCATGAGTGCATACTGCCGCCTGCATGCTTTAATTAGGGTGCTAAGTCCTTTTAATGCCTTGGAAATGAACATACAGTATATATATATATATATATACACGTATATGTACGTATATGTACGTATATATATATACATATATATATATGTATATATATATATATATATGCATGCATATGTACACTCGGTATGTGTGTGTAGACATATACTGTAGCACGTAAGACTGTGTGTGTGTGTATATATTTATATAATACCAACGTAAGAGACTGTAAGGTACCAAGAAACAATGCAATATCATAGTGCAAGATACCACACCCGCCCAATATCGGGTTTTGGGTTGAAGTGTCGGCGGCTCTATTGCTCAAGGACTGCAGAGCTTCGGGCTTCTGGGTTTGCCAAAGTGGGTTGAAGGGCTGCCCAAGTTGCTCCAAATTTGGGTTCGGAAGCTCAGGGTGTAGGGTGGGGTTCGAGGTTTTGGACTTAATCAAGGTGTTCATCCTGCTCGTCAAATACTTCAGCTGCAGCAAGGGCCCCAAGAAGGGATGCTAGTTTTAGACAACCCCTGTACAGAAAGCGAATCACACAAAAAACTCTTCGGTCCTACGACTGCTTGCGTATGTACGGCAGGCAAAAAGCCCAATGCCGAACCACGACGACGACGTCAACTACTACTAACAGCGTTGCTACGACGACGACGACGACGAGGACGACCACGACGAAGGACGCGGACGACGACGACGACGACGACGACTACTACTACTACTACTTATGATGTTTATTGCTACTGCTCCACGACAGCTCCCTCTACTGCACTAGCAACGCCGACAAACACATGAAAGAAGAGAACAGAATACCACCAATAAGAACGACACCACTTATACCAGGTATCACCGTGCCTGGGAAAAATTCGAAGATAGCTGTGAGACTTAATTCTGGATATCGCACGATAGCAACAATTGACAGCCCAACAACGATAGACCAGACGGCAGCTACAGCAGCGCAAAAACGAATATCTCCACAGAAGCCCGCATGATATGCTCAAAATCACCAAGGCCAAGATCATGGCACCAAATAGCTCAAACCTGACGCCCTCCTGCGAGCCGCCATTTGCAGCCAAACCCCCCTCAGTACTCCCTGAACCCTAAGCCTGAAAACCTAAACCTGAAACCCTGGCCCTAAACCCTCAACCTCAACCCAGGTCGCCCGACCAACTGCGACTCTCCCGCCGGGAAGTGCGTATCGGCCTTGTCAGCGTTTCGTGCTGAATGCGGGCTACATATGTATATAGAACTAGAAATAGACATCGTTTATATATATATATATATATATGTGCATACTGTACTATGTGTGTACATATATATATATATATGTCAACGTACACACATAGGTAGGTAGATAGCTAGATAGATAGATCGTCAGATAGTTGGGTTTTAATGTCTGTCACATTATGCTACATACAGACATACATACTCGGCGTGGGGCGTTGGTCAACGCCTTGTGGGTTGCGTCTGGCGGGAAAACAGTTGCGACGGCAGAACCGCATCCCAAACTCCAGCAGGCAAAAGATTTATGATCCCCAAAGCTGAAACGGCGATGCCACTCTGGCTGCCGGAGTCCGTCCACTTGGCCCTACACCCCACTCCATGCACCGATCCACTCAATGTGGCCCGGCACACTTCTGGCAAATCCGCAAACTGTACAACTATCGGGTCCGCCCCAAAAATGCCAACCGCGAGGGAGGGGTTGGAGTCTTCGATGCGATGTGCAGGTGCAAGCATATGCCGCGAACTTGTGATGCTTGAAAGTTTTGGCGCACGCGCGGGTACTAAAATTATGTCATATGAGCTTCAAACGCCACTAAACCCTGCCAGCACACAACATACACTCAACCTTAATTATCCCTGATCAACCCTGAATCAAGAAAAGTAGGGAACCCACCATGCGATGTTCACAAACACCCATGACCTCAAATTCAAAGCCTGCTGCAGCCTAAACCATCTCAACAACCTCATAAGCCTGCTTGCAGCATCTCATCACATAAACCTGGAAGTGCCGCATCACCGGGGCCCCTGCCCATAGTCTCTGCATGAGGACATGGAGGCGGCCGCCCGACGGTGCAAGGATGTAGGGCTGAGGGCTTAAAGGCTTGAAAACTGGGAAGGTGGGGCTTTAGAGGGTCGCGAAAAACTCGTGGCTGAGAGCTCTGGCATAGAACATCGAATGAAGACATCTAAGCCTTACGAGTTGAGATCATCACTATCGCAGCCAGAGTCTTCGATCGGCCTCTTGTCGGCTCTTTCGGGGTTCCGGGGTTTAGGCTTTAGGGGTTTAGGGTTTAGGGGTTTGGGTTAGGGGAAGGGGTAACAGGCTAGGCAGGTGCAGCTGCAAGCCTCTGCAGCGGCAGGCAACAGTCAAGAACTCAAGCCGATGAGACAACTGCCGGGCAAGATGCTGTGAGTTGAATGGTAGTGGGAGGAAGAAGACATGGTAGCAATTGGGTGAAGTCGCAAAGCGCACAATGGTAACATGTCTGATACTACACGTCTTCAACAAATGAGAGCAATTATAGACTGCTGCACAACCTAACCAACCACGCACCGCCTGAGCTCCATGCACCCAGAAACACTTTGGAGATCTCGCATTGTCGATCGCGGGCTTGAATCGATCTGAATACAGTGGATACCAGCCAGGACAGGCTGTCCCCAAGCGTAGCCGGACCCAACATAGCGAATACTTGGACTAAGTTCACTTGACTATGGATTGCTCGAACTTCATGCTTGAAACATATGTTCTGAGATTTGGAGAGCCGTGAGACATGGGGCAGAGTGCTGTCAGCAGGATGTTGCCACATTCGCCGGCCTTTTAAGGGAGACTGCAGCTGCTTGTTAGAGGGTTCTGATAAGATAGCAACAAGCAGATCGTCGGAAGGTGCTCCAAGCCACATCTTAGATCAGGCACGGCACCAGACACCAGCATGTCTCAGATGTGTATCCAGCCAAATGCTTTGCTAAGCCTCCAAAATGTCTGAGAGCTTTGTATGGGAGAATCTCGTAGCCACAGTATACCATTTTGCAGCCACCATGGCTGCACTCAAGAACCTCCAAATTCTGGATTTGATGAACCTACTCAGCAACCCTGACTACAAAGCGCAGAATATCCTACATCCTGCACTGCTGCCCGTGCACCCCAAGCTGTTCACAGCCTGTCGCTCAGCTGGGTGGAACGTTGGAAAGAGGGTGCGTCTCAACGGTTTCAGGGGGCTTCAAACTTAAGCTCGGTATCGGTAGTGCAGAAGAGCAAGGTTGTGGTAAGAAATATTTTGGATAGTGGTCCTGATGCTGATGAGGATGAGGAGGACGATGAGTACGATGAGGATGGGGATGATGATGGGTGAAGGACGATGATGACGACGATGATGAGGAGGATGAGGGAGAGGATGAGGATGAGGATGAGGATGAGGATGACGATGTTGACGATGTTGACGATGTTGACGATGATGATGAGGATGATATTGACGTGGACAATGGTGATTATGATGATGAATATAATAAGCAAGAGTCATGCGGTTCTGACGACGATGATGATTAGCTAACGGCCTAGAGGTGATGATGACGATTATGGTGATGACGGTGATGCTGGTGATGATGACGACGACGATGATGATGATGATGATGACGACTGGTGGTGACTATCTAACCTGGCCTGTGGTGAGAGCCCATGGAAGGTGATGAAGACAAATCAAGCAGATTGGCGGACGATTTTGATGACGAGTTGGACGATGGTGGCTATGATGACGATGATGACATAGATTGTGTAGATGGTGCGGATGACTGTGACGATGTCGACAAAGCCAACAGAATGAAACAGGCCAACGTGATCAGAAAGACGGTTGGGTGGTGATCGTCGGCGTCGTCACAAGCAACAGTAGTGGTCAGCAGCAGGGGTAGGAGTAGGATCACAGTAGGAGTAAGAGCAAGAGTAGGTGTCGAAGTAGTAGTCGCAATACTAGGAATTAAGCATCGTCGCCTTCATTGAAGAAGTCGTCGTCGCAGTCGTAGTCGGAGTCGGAGCCAGTCGTAGTCGCAGTCGCAGTCGCCGTCGTAGTAGTAACCACAGAAGTTGTAGTTGTTGTAGTAGCAGTAGTAGTAGCAGTAGTAGTAGAAGTAGTGGTAGAGGTAGTCGTCGTCGTCGTCGTAGTCGTAGCAGCAGTAACAGTAGCAATAACGGTCGCAGTAGCAGTGGCAGCAGTGGCAGCAGTGGCAGTAGTAGTAGTAGTAGTAGCAGGAGTAGTAGTAGTAGTAGTAGTAGTAGTAGTAGTAGTAGTAGTAGTAGTAGTAGTCGTGGTAGTAGTAGTAGTAGTAGTAGTAGTAGTAGTAGTAGTAGTAGTAGTAGCAGGAGTAGTAGTAGTAGTAGTAGTAGTAGTAGTAGTAGTAGTAGTAGTAGTAGTAGTAAGTAGCATTAGCAGCAGCAGTAGCAGTGGCAGCAGGAGTAGCAGTAGGACCAGCAGTAGCAGTGGCAGGCGCAGTTGCAGTCGCAGTGGCAGTCGCAGTAGCATAAGCATTAAGCAGTAGTAGCATTGCAGTAGTAGCAATAGCAGCAGTAATCGTCGTCGCTGTGGTAGTAGTAGTAGTAGTAGTAGTAGTAGTAGTAGTAGTAGTAGTAGTAGTAGTAGTAGCTGGTGTTATGGTTGCTGTTGCTGCTGTTGTTGTTCCTGCTCCTGCTCGCTTTCAGATTTTAAGCAACGCTTGACTGTACTGCGACTGCTGTTGCTAGTGCTGTGATAGGAGAAAAGGGAGTGGGGCTTATGGTCCTTGCGGTGCTCTTTGTCGTAGGTGAGCTTATACGACAATCTCTTTTGCGCCCAGGAGGTTGAAACGCACCCTGCAGATGGCTCCCTCAGGGATACCAGTGCTTTCGCCAGCTGCCCATCCACCAGCCCTCGACAGGGGGCCCAGCCTTCCTGGCGCGGGCACCCGTAGTCGTCTTGCAGGTTGGGTCTTTGCATATAATGGCTGAGATTAGGCGATGGTTGCTGTCCAATGTCTCTTTGCCTTGGAGACTCAGACCTCAGTCTTGAAGCCTCGAAACAGAAGGGTGGCGGCCCATCGATCCGATTGTGAGCAGCCGTACCCCAAGCCATATAGTACGTCCTAGACCCCTTTCGGTTTTTCAGAACTCTCTTCATAGGTACTGGCGGCACTGGCGATGGCGGTGCTTTTGGAGGGGTAACAGTATATCAGCGAAACAAAATACGATCTATGTTCCGGGCTGACACCAGGGTGTACAAGTACCAGACTGTAAACTGCAAACCTTCCGAAACTGCGGGAGAAGGCGCCCGCTGGGCTTTGGAGCCGCTTTCGGCGTGGGCGCTGCCGCTGCCTGCTTTGGAGTTGTGCTTGCTGGCCGTGATCACCGTGGAAGGCAGCGAGGCACTGGCTGTTCAATCAGTTTTGCGAATTAGGGCTCTGATTGCGGTACGTCTGCAGGATCATGTGACTTCAAGCACGGATCGCAGCCGTGGTTGTCAGGGCTGATTCTCGAGAAAAAGCTTCGAAGCTGCATGTCAAAAAGTTACCGAACTTTCTAGCACCCATGCCCACCTTCGGAGCTGCAGGAGCTGCAGCCGGGGCGGCCGGGGCGGCAGCCGGGGCAGCCGCCGGTGCTGCTGGGACAGCGGCCGGCGAGGCGGGCGCCGCCGCGGGAGCTTTGGCTGCTTTAGGAGGCGGTTCACCTGACAGCAAAACACGTGTAAATCTACGCACTGTCAAGCAGATTCCTTGCCAGAAGCCAACTGCGATTGCTGCACCAAGAAAGCTTTTTGATGGCACGACCATGACACGAGCCAGCCTCCTGGCTTGAAGACAGCCAGCAGCTGATCTTTCTGAACCTGGTGGTTGGCAGGACAAGCTTCGTGGTTTGATACTTTAAGACTATCAACTTCTGCCTAACTGATAGAGGGCATGCATCAGAATCTTCGGAGACCGAGACGCGTACAGAGCTCATCCGAGGTCCACGCAGAAGTCAGAATTATTGAAATCTCACCACCAAATCCGGAGATGACAAAACGCAACTCTTTCAGGATATCTCATATTTCCCGAAACCCAGAGCCTGCTACGAAAACCTTCAGCAGCTGTGCCACCGAGAAGTAGACTGCAAACCCTGCGAGGCCCACACTGCATTGAGCCAAGCAGCTGTTTCATCAGCTTGAGCCACAATCTTCTCAAGGACGCCGTTGTCGGGCGCCTTCACCTGCGAAAGCTGCAGGATCTAGTGGTTCCGCTTAACCAAATGTTCCTTCTACTCAGAGATAGGGTGGCTGCGAAAAATCCCCCTGCACTCCCAGCAAAAAATGATCAAAAATCCAAGCACTATAGCTAAAAGGGCCCTGGGAGCCCCCCAAAAAAGGCCTCGGTGCTCACCTTGTCTGTCTCGATCACCGCCAGGATCTCACCTTTAGCGCAGAAGTCGCCCGCCTTCTTCCTTGGATGTCACAATATAGGGGCCTTAATAGTTAGAATAGGGTTCCGTTTTAAAGGGGTCTATAGGGGTTATTATAAGGGATCTATAGTACGGTACTATAATTTGGGGGCCTTAATGGTTTGAATAGGGTTTTGGGGCCATAATGCTATACTTATACTCAGGAGCCCCCCAACAATAATAGGGGTAATTATCAAGGCCCCTATATTAGCCCACTAATTATTCCCTTAAAGCCTCTACCGTAAGCCATACACCCCCGGAGCCCAAACCCACGACCCCAAAGCCCAAAAGCGGCGAACCTATGCGATCCGGCAAGCTCCATTCACCCGAATGTGTCGCTTCCGTTTGATTCGGAGATTGAAGCTTGTCTAGGGTTCACAGACCAGAATTGAACTCTAAGTTAGTGGTTGAAGTTTAGGGTTAACGGATCCTGCATTTTCCGGCTGGGGGTTCGGGGCCCATGGTTTGATGAGCTAAAAGATTAGAGGAGCCGAACGGGGTGTGCCTTAATTCCGAAAGCTCGTGCTCCATGCCCTAAGCCTGGGCACTTAACCCGGCTCATAAGCTCGGATGTGCTCCCTCACCGGTCTCAATGCTTTAGATCAAGGCTTCCTGCAGAGCTCCGGTGCGCAGAAATCTTCCATACAGGGGCCTGAACTACCTATCCCCAGCCTTACCCCCACAATCCTAGTACCTGGGTAGGACAACAAGCTTTCGAATTTTCGGGTAGTGTACGTTATACACCCCAAGAGGGCAGGTGCATGAAATTCCCCTAGACCCCGAACTCCAAGGAGCTACCCCAAACCCTGAACCCTAAACCCAAAGCCCATATGAGAAGGCTTTGGATTGGAGCGGTTGAAGCGGCAAGGCACTGGGGGCTGAGGATGTCAAAGTTCACGCCTTTAGTGCTCCGAAAGGTTAGGGCTTAGAGAGTTTATGGGGCTCAGGGCTTGTAGGGTTTGTAAGGTTTAGGGCTTGTAGGGTTTAACTATGCGGTTGGCTTATAGGACTTATAGGGCTTACGGTTTATAGGGCTTAGGGTTATGCGGTTAAGGTCAGGGATGGCTTGAAGCGTAAGGGCTGTGTGTTTCCATCGGGCATGCGCGGCCAAGCTGCTGCCATTCCATGAGCGTACCCTCGGTGATGCTCTCGGCACCGAAATCGGGAGTCTTAATCCTCAGTGAAATTACGATATTGTGGTTGTTTTCATTTGGCGGGGGGTTCAACATGTAGTCTTTGAGTCGTCCATTGCGCCTTTGGGGTCTCGAGCAAGTGCAGGCTTATAGCGCAAGGCAACCGATGCTAAATCCCGTGCATCCCGACCCAAGCCCTGTACTGCCGGCCCGTCACCCTAGACCACTCGAGATCAGTCTGCCTGGGCCTTAGTTCTATGCAGGCTGAGGGTCCGGACTCTAGAGGTTTGTTTCGTCATTGCGTCCCAGGATTGGTTAGATTCTTTGAGTGGCAAAGCCCAGATACAGTTCGACCACAAAACCAATGCTGCTGGGAATCTCGACGTTGCTGAACCGCCTTACCTGGCGCATGACCGAATGACCCAATGTCACGATTTGAGGTAGATAGCATGTGCATGCTAATGAAACATATGTAAACATATGTATATATTGTACACAGATATGCGTGCAATGTACATAGATAGGAGGATAGGCAGATAGATAGCTAGATAGACTTGGACAGATAGACCGATAGACAGGTAGATGGACAGATAGATAAACAGACAAATACACAGACAGATAGATTGGCCTTTGTGTGAGTAACTACAGACACACATATATATATATACATATAGACATACATCCAGTGGTCTTGGCATGCTTGCTTCAATTTTGCAACAAAAGACATGTCTGACAGAATAACCTGTGCAACACAGGATCCTGTGTAACACAAGACACTGTGCAACAGAACACCCTGTGTTAACGACCGAATATCATTTCTAACAGAGGACCCTGTGTGACAGAGAACCACCCAACCATGCATTACACATGTATCTATTTATACAAGATCGGACAGCAAATCGCAATCGACACAACCACAACTTGGGACACGTACGAGAACAAACGTTGAGAGGGAGGGAGAGAGAGACATGAGCATAGATCAGGTGCAAGACTGTTGCAACGGCCCCGACATAAGAGCACTAAAGAATCCGCAACATGCTCAGAATAATGAGAGCAAGAAGATGTAGAAGTGCTCTTACTTGGACAGCACTGCAAACAACCATGTCCAGTGCACAAAATTGCGCATCGATCAAAGTATGATCGCGATGTGCATAGTACAGTATTCTCCAATAAGACGGGAGGAGAAGGAATACAAGAGCTGGAGTTCATGGACCACAGCCCTATGAATGATTATCATAGGGGCCTGAACAATTAGAATAAGGTTAAATATTATCTGGAATACCAATAAGATGGCTCCATGATGGGGTCCCTCTTTGGGCTCGGAGCACGAGTAAAGGGAGCTAGATAGCTCCTCCGCTGCAAACCTGGTATTCTGTGACATTCCTTTGCTGAGAACCAGGTATTCTGGTATGTGCCTTTGCATTCAAGTCTTTTAGTGACAACCCGTATTCTGTGATACTCCGTGGTGTTCTGTGATATTCCTTTAGTGAAATCCCGGTCTCCTCTGATACTCTGGCCCTGGGGCTTGCCCGGAACCCAGGAAAAATCTAGCTTTTTCTAGCTTTATCTAGCTTTCGCTAGCCTTTTCTAGCTTTTTCTAGCTTTCGCTAGCCTTTTCTAGCTTGTTCTAGCTTTGTCTAGCTTTTGGTAGCCTTGCCTAGAAGAGCGGGTTCCGATCGTACGAAAATATTAGCAGTTCGGGGTCTGAGCCAAAGAACCTCCTGAAACAAATGCATTTAGGCGCTATGGCCGACGGATCGGCAGTGGATTGCCGGCACAAACAGAAGTCAAAGCCCGCCTCCGACTGCTAGGAACAAATAACACCCACCTGTAGTTTCCTGCTTTGTCTTCACTTGTTACAGGCCCTTCAAGGGCACACTGTACCACAGGAAATCCGTAGCTTCCCAGCCCAGGACATACTTCAATACAGGAAACCCGTAGCTTATCTTAGTTTCTCTTAGTTTCTCTTAGCTTCTCTTAGCTTCTCTTAGCTTGTCGTAGGTTTTGCTTAGTTTCTTGCAGATTCCTGCGAAAAGCTGTGGAAAGCTAGATATGTACGCTTAATCAAAGAGGCGCCCAATCATTGAGCCATCTTACTGGTTTTAATGATATTAACGAGGAACCGAATCTCGCTCATGCTCAAAAATGAAGCTTGCCTGCACCGGGCACAGAGATTTTCTGCTGGCGGCTGGAAAGACAGGAGCAGTGTAGCGCTGGATAGAGACCATACTGCCATGAAGCCTCGCGGGAAAAGGCTTCTGTCGGAAGTTGCGAGGAAGCTCAGGGATACCTGACGGTTTAAGGCCGTTAATGAAACGAATCGGACTTTGAGGGGAGATTGAGGTACGCTCAGACGCCTCGAGGAGCGTAAGACCAAGCGCATAGGTCTCGCCGCCAGGCGCTGCAGCATTGTTGCCTATAGAGACATGATGCATGGGTTAAGGGACTAAGGCTCTAGTTCCAGTTGCAGAGTGTGCCCATGGCAACTTCCTATACTTCATGCAGCTTAGAAACTGAGATCGAACCCGTCTCAGACACACTTCCAATTAGCCAGAACAACCGCGCTACATTTGTGACACCCGGTACCCTGCAAGTGCTTGGATTCCAGGAAATGTTTATTTCGTGAGTTTGAGTGTGAGGTTGAGTGTGAGCGAAAGTGTGAGCGAACGTGTGAGCATGGATTTCCAGCCCATCGGGAAGTGTGAGGTTGAGTGTGAGCGAAAGTGTGACTGACCATGAATGGGCCACTCACACTCCGGATCCCGCTCACACTCCCTTTCACACTGCCGCTCACACATTCTTCCTGTAAAACACAGCAAAAAGTGTGAGCGGGAGTGTGAGCGGAAGCGTGAGCATGAATGAGCCACTCACACCCCGGATCCCGCTCACACTCCCTCTCACACTCCCGCTCACACTTCCGCTCACACTTCCGCTCACACTCCCGCTCACACTCCGGCTCACACATTCTTGCTGTAAAACACAGCAGAAAGTGTGAGCGGGAGTGTGAGCGGAAGTGTGAGCATGAATGGGCGACTCACACGCCCGCCCACACCCCCGCTCACACTTCCGCTCACACTTCCGCTCACACTCCCGCTCACACTCCCGCTCACACTCCCGCTCACACTTTTTGCTGTATTTTACAGCAAAAAGTGTGAGCGGAAGTGTGAGCGGGAGTGTGAGCGGGAGTGTGAGCGGAAGTGTGAGCGGAAGTGTGAGCGGGAGTGTGAGCGGAAGTGTGAGCATGAATGGGCCTCTCACACTCCCACTCACACTCCCTCTCACACTCCCGCTCACACTTCCGCTCGCACTCAGAATCCCCGCTCACACTCAGCCTCACACTTCCGCTCACACTCTCGCTCACACAAAACCTCACACAAATAATGTTTTCAGACCATCCCAAGGGTTGCAGGGACTGGGTCTCATAACGCTACATATTCCTCGGCTGGTGCATGGCAAAGCGGTCTCGGCGCAGTCTGTACTGGCCAACCCGATCATCAAGGTGGAGCGAGAGAACAGAGTGTGGAAACCGGACTTGAAGTTGCAAAGGACACACTTCGCAAGAGTCCAGGGAATGAGGCTCAAGGATTCGGACTCCAGGTTTGCACGGTTGCATGCTGAAGGACGTGGTCTTGCAGCTGTGGGATCAGAGTTTCGCGGGATGAGGATTGGGAAGATCTACAGCCTGCTGCTGATCTGGCTGCCGTTGTGATGATGCTAGAATAGAAGCGTTAGCGTTCTCTTTCTTGTTCTTCTTCTTCTTGCAGTGCTGGCGGCCGTCGTTGACGTCCCCGCGAAGCTTCGGGTCTTGTGCTTTGCGAAAGAGACATGTGTGCAGGAGCATGGCAGTGATGCACAGACATGTCTGCGCCTTGCATCCGGCTCGACTGAAGGGATCCCTTTTTGCATCATAATAATAACAATAGTAATAATAATCATAATAGTGATAATAGTATTAATAATGACAGTTGAAAAGGCGTGCCTCAGAGGAGGCCTCTGAGGTCTTAGATGCCAAGCTACCGTCACCGAGGCCCGGGCAGAAGCTGAGGCTGCCCCTTTCCTTGGGGCCCTTCTAAACCTCTCTTGACCTCCAAGCCGAAAGGCTGCGAGGCTGTGAGACATGGTTGAGTGATTCATTCCAATTTGGGGCGATTGACAGTTCTATTGCAGGTCTGCTCTTCGCACAGGTGCGCACAGACTCTTTCCTGGCTTGATGGGCAAACCGCCGCTTACCTCACTTCCTCTCGGACCCACATCGGCTCAGGCAAGTCGTAGCTCCACCTGGGTTGCTGTTCAGGATCTTAGAGCTTAAATTAAGTTATATACTATCATAAGGAAACCCTAAGATTTACTGAACATCCCCATTCTGGTAACTTGAATTAAACTCCTTCACAGCAACCCAGCCACATCCCTGGTGGCAGTGTCTCTGGCCTGGGCCTGGGCACTGCTGCGCCTGTATCCGATGTATCCGAGACAAGCCAAGAGCCCAAGACACAGCACCGGCACGACGACCTTGAGCTCGAGGACCCACGATGGCCATACCGCTTTCTTTTTGTTGGGATTGATTGGCTGCTGCAGCACGTAGTTTCGGATGTCCTCGAGGACGCTTGCGGCGAACTCCATAAAATCCGGGTCGGCAAAGACCATGGACGTGGCAATGATCTTCACGGGCTCTGTCGTGTCAGGGGGTGCAAGACTCCAGTCCCGCTTCACGAGCACCCGTGCAGTGACCTTGTCACCTTTCGCAGTGTTTTTCAACACTTTGTAGGCATCCATGAAACTGACACCTTTCCAATCCTTATGCTGGTGACCGGGCGGAGGGCCCGTCTTGTCCAACCAGTCTGTGCTGACATAGGCCAGGTCATTGGCCACGTCCTTCGGCAGCACCACTTGCAAGAGGACCCTCGAGAAGCCTTCGGCATGGCTCGGATCGCTTCGACATGAGATCTCGTTGCTGGCTTGCTTCTTGCTCACATCTTGACTAGCACGTACAAGACCCATACTCGGAAGCGGTTCAAGCTGAAGCGCCTTACTTCGGAACTACTGATTTCTAGATCCTTGGTACACATGAGATATTACCTTACATGAGACCCTGAAGGCAAAGCCCACAAAAATGCCAAACGGCATAGCATCCAAACAACACGTAGCTGCCATTCTTCTTACTCCATTCTTGCCTTTTTCGTACAACTTCATAGTCTTCCAACTGCGGGGCCATAATCCTACACTCATCGAACTTACCGGAAAACTGGCGGAAAGTGGGCGTTGTCTTCAACAAGTTGGCCGAACTTGCGTGTCACACATTCGGAGATGGGTGGGTGCATTTGCCTTGGCTGGTTGCGTCGTTGCGAACCTTTGCCTTGTTGGGAGATGTATCTAACCTTAAACCCAGACCCTAGGTGTGCTGGCTTGCTGCCGAAGAATCCCCGCGTCTCTTCCTGGGTTGGTAGGCCGCCAGTTTGCAGGGCGCTGGTCGCATCCTATTGCCGGTTAAGGCGAATAAGGGTTTACAAGGGTGAAGTGGGGTTTCGAGCTTTTGGCTTTCGGGTTGTGAAGGATTCCCGTGCGTTTACAGCGGTGGTGTTTAGGCCAATTTAAGCTTGATAGCTCTCAGGAGATCTTGTAGCGAGGCAGGCTGTGAGACTTTCAATGATTGGCAAGCCCCATACATATACAATACTATAACAAATCCCTGCCCAATCGTATTCTGACGATTAGGACCAGTACGTGCTGCGTTTAGATCAGGTTTCCATCGGTTTCTTTTTGCAGAGAGCATATGCCAGCTTTACTTCGTCATCGTGCTGTATCTGCGGCCGTCGTTTGAGGGTTGCCGTCTCGGTGTAGACGAAGCCTATTGGAGGGTTTTGGGCTTCGCGACGTGGGGCTTCGGATGTAAGGTTTCGGGTCTGCAGTCATGCGTCTCGGATCCTATCTGCTGCTTCAAGCAGTACGCCTTACGACTTCAGGTCCGGTCCACCTTCGTCCGCTTACTTGCCACATCATCGAGGCTCATCAGCGGCAAGTCCTGAGACAAGGCTCAGGGCTTACCAGGGCTGCAGATACCCCAGCCCCAGAGAATGCTGAATAACAAGACTTGGCTTGTGCTGAGGTTTCGGGGCATACTGCAATATGCTTGTGAATCTGACTCGTAAGGGCTGGCCGTTTTTTTCTAAACCCTTAATTAGTCCCTAACACCAAACTGATAAGCCCGAAACCCTGAACCCTAATTCAGCACAAGCTACTGAAGGGCATGCCTGAGCCCTACCTAGATCCCGCAACTACCCTCCACAAATAAGGGGCTCAATTAATAGGCACTTGGACAATTGGGGCATCTTGGTAGATCCTTAAGCCTTTGCTACAGAGCCACCGCAGACCCAAAAATCTGCAATGGCCCATCTGTATGAATTAGGGGTTTTGGGTCACGGTTTGAGGTTTAGGGGCCGGGCTTGGGCCACTGATTGTTAACCGCCCCGCCCCGTCTTTTTAATGGGCGCAATGCAGGATGCATAGAAGAAGGTTCTCTTCACCTGCCTTAGCAGCGGGACCCCCATATCTCACCCTTTGCAGGTAGAGGGTGTTCAAAATCCCACCTCCATTACGGGCCTCAATATCAGGATCCCTGATGTCATCCCTTCGAGGTCACTAGGGGGTTTATAAGTCACAGGTCTACCCGATCTTCCTAGATCCCTGACTTAAGGACAGGATCTCGTAGCAGGACCCCCAATGAAGTTAAAGGAAAGTATATTCTTTAAGAAAAACCGATTTTGGAAGGTCTCGGTACATTCATTACCTCTCAACAAAAAGATGCTGGTATTTGGGCTAGAGAACGCAGTTTGTGGCTCAGGTTGAAGATGCAGGGTCCAGTGTTTATTGACGTTGATGCCTGAATATGTAGTCTGCCATTTCTCGGTGTTTTTCTTACTCTCACGGCAGTATAGTGCACCCAAAGAAACCCTCTTGAAAACAAATGTCGGAGGCCCTATCCCCTAAACCCTAAACCCTAAACCCCCAAACCCCAAACCCCCAAACCCTAAACCCTAAACCCCCAAACCCCCAAACCCCAAACCCCCAAAGCCTAAACCCTAAGCCCCCAAACCCGAAATCCTGCGTGCTCGCGGCTTTCGACTGGAGACTCTCGGCTTCGGCTTGATGCACTCAGTTTGGGGTGCTTAGGGGATTTAGGGGGTTCAGGGGTTTAGGGGGGTTTAGGGGGGTTTAGGGTTTAGGGGTTTAGGGGTTTAGGGCAACCCTACATTATCTGAGATTCAAAGTAGCCCAAAAGCCTTAGAAAGGGTGGTTTTTGGACCCAAAAGCCTTCATACATGGGTGGTTGTCAAAATTATGGCCCCTTTTTGGCACCCTAAATAATAGGTGCCGTACTCGTACTATAGTGAGGACCCAAAAAGGGACCCTAACTTTAACAACCACCCACATGAGGCCGTAGAGCCCCAGGGATCGAAAGCCAGCTAAACTGTCCTAGAGAAAACATCAAATCAAACCCCAGAGTCCAGCAAAGCCTAAAACACCAGCCGGCCTCGCAGAACCCTTATCAAGTGGTATAAGAAAAGACCAATATAGGGGCCTTAAGAGAGAGAACAGAGTTTTGGAAGGAACCCCAAAATGGTACAGGTAATTATAAAGGCCCCTATACTATAGTAGAGACCCTAAACGCGAAGACTTGGGCATGGCTTAGCATCCGGTGGGAAAGGCTGGCGATCTCCCTCCCAGCAATGCTTCATGATTTCAGTCCTGCCCGGATCTCTTGATTTTTCTAGGGCTTAGGGTTTAAAGTAGTTCCTAAAAGAGGGTTTAGGGTTTAAACCATAGTAGTTCCTTTTAGGGCTTAGGGTTTAGGGTGTAGATTAGTTGGCTTGAGGAGTGGTTTCGATTCTTGCTGGAGTTTCCAAGTGATCGGGCGGTCTCTGATATCAAATTCCACGCATAGGGTTGATTTGGCCACTGCAGATCAATACCTGACTTAGCAGCAACTGAGCTTTGCGTCGACGGTACCCCTCCGAGTCTTTAAATTGTCTGTCGATCCGACAAAACCCGCCCCCAAGGCCGAAGCACGAAATATGCGGTTCCAAAACGGTTTTGGACCTGTTGAAGAATTATCGTCGGATCATACAATGATTACATGGATACCATCGGGAATTTTTCCAACCCCTACAATAACCAGCCTGCATCGATCACAGAGCCCAGGTATTCAGGCTGAGGCTTTTTTGGGGAGGGGCTTTCTGGCGGTCATCAACGGCAGAGATCCTCCGGTGGAAGTTCGCCTGGTAGATCGGAAACCGCATCTGTGCTGCGCATCTCAGCAAAGACAGCAAGTTGGACACCTTCTGGAGTTTCCTGGAGCGGCTGTCAAGAGTGGAACAAGTAAGGATGCTTTTGGCAGTTGTGGTATACCAACCGCAAGCAATCACTACATCTGCCAAAAAGAAACTCCAAGAACTGACCCAGAGTCGCTGGTGAAAGCTTGTAGGAGTCAAGCACTTGATCTAGCAAACGCGCTCTGTCCCCAAAATCTGGCCAGATGCTCTGCGCCACATGGTCGGCATTCAAGTCGTCATACACCCACTCAGAGAATGTGAAGTGAGCCCACATGCTTGGTGTTCTGTCTTGCTTCGACCCGAGGGCTGCACGGCCAAGCAAGTTGATCTGTGCATCGAGAAGTCCTCAGTTCTCGAAAACTCAGCTGGTTTGCTGCTAAGTGTCTTAAACTAGGCGACTATAACAAGGAAACCCTATTGTTCACTCTATATCCCCATTGTGGTAACCTGAATTAAACTCCTTAACAGCAACCCTGTTAACCTGTGTGCTGCGCTGATCTGTAGTATGCGCGTGGGATCTTCGTCAAGCTTGCCTGGAAGAGGACATAAGATTCTCTCAGACATTCTTCGACTGAGGTAACTCAACGAAAGCCAACCAACAGCTCAAACTGGGCGGAACCAAGAGTCTGTCCTGGACACCTACTGTCGTCATTCCTGCCAGTTCACTGGGGAAAGGCGTGTCCTGCCACTTTTCACCGACCTGTGCCGCGGCAAACCCGACAACCGGGGTCTCAAGCGAGGGGCCTCTGCTCAGAACCGGCAGAATACCTGCGCGTACCCTAGGCTTCCAGGGACTTTGTTATTGGGTCCTTAAGGGGTCTGGGGCCCTAATTATAAGGTCCTTGGAAGCATGGGGTGTAATCTCCACTGTAATGCTTTCATTCAATTAACAAGTTAAAAGTTATTACCTCCTGTAAGGTATCCAACAAACAAGGAACTACAATGGAGAATATAGGTACCTACAGCATACACTGAACCCGCCCCAGAATCTGCAGTTCGGGCCTTGTCGTCCAAGTACTCGGCGAACTGCTTGGCCGTGTTGACATGCGCATTTGCCAGGGCTCTTTCCTCCAGTAGTGGGCCGTTCTTGTTGTTGTCCTCCACCAGCTCAGAATAGACCTTGGCTGGGAGTGAGGGAGGCTTTGCGTTTGAGGACTGCTGGGTGGAGCGCCAGCCGTTTTCGGGCTGCGGTTGTAGATCGGGGTTGGGAGGGCGGGAAAGTTTTTACCAGAATGGAAGACAAGCTCAAAAAAACAGTCAGCAAAAGACTTCATTCCTCTTCCAGGCCAAGGCGCAAGGGCCTGGCAGTCATCATATTCCTGAGGCTGGAGTATGTCCCAGGAAACCAGGTTCCAGCGAAGGGCTTTAGGATGTTTCAGGCTTCACGAGTTTGACCTCAAAGACATCGGCCCAACCGAGCTAACCCTGGGGCCTCAACAATTACGACAGTGTTTTGCTGCATATTGAATGTCAGAAAATGGCAGAGCCGCCTTTGATGTCGTGCTGTATGTGATCTTGTAGGGGAACCTGAACCCGAAGTAGTTGCTCCATTCGCCATCGCCCAGGACCTGGTTGCTCATGGGAGACTCTTGAAACTAGTTTTCCTGCGGTTGGGGCATTGTCGGATTGGGGTCTAGGGTTTTGGGGCTGGGGGCTGTAGGGCTTCATGGATTTGGGAGATTGGGGTTCAGGCTTGATAAAGCTTGGGAGTTGGAGCTAGGCTGGGTTTCATGACTGGATTGGTGGTCTCCATCGTCCATGAACGTCCTCCTGCTGGGCTTGTCTGGACGCTGCCTCAACGTTCTCGCAGTTCAAGGAGGTTCCTCTTCTCTATTGTCCCCATATGTATTCCTGAACCCATTGTTCCATGATTGACTTATGTGGTACCCTGTAGACTCACAACCCCATACTACAAATGCTAAACCATAGAGCAACAATACCGTGATTCATGTCCTAAGACGAGCCGGACACCCCCAAAATCACAAAAGTGTGCAAGTGCCTTCATAATTAGGCTGGGGGTTTGGGGGTATATCATTGTCATAGTAGACGCCTAAACCATGAACTCAAAACCCCTCAATCCTCATCAAGAAGCCAAAAACCACTTGTTTAGGTGGCCGCGGCTCTGGCACCTCAAACCCTCGAACACCAAAACCAGGTACAAAACCATAGAACCAACAACCATGACACCCCAAACCCGAAACGCAGAGCAAGAAGTCTATCACGCCCCAAAACCCTAAGACGTCGGAAACCTCAAACAAATCTTGAAACCCCAGCCCCCAATTACTCAAAGCCTTGAACCCTTGAACCTGGATCTGAAAATGCTGAATCCGCGTCCGAAGCCCGCAAAAATCAACCTCAAACTGAATCATAAACGAACTCTCAACGACAACCCCGAAGTTCACTTCCGGCCCACCTTCGCTGTGTTAGGATCGGCCTCCCGCACTTTTTTATTCCAGTCTGCAAAACAGAGGGATGCATTGTGCCTGGGCTTCAGGGCAGCTTTAGGGCGGAGGGTGTAGGGTCGAGGCCTTTGCACAGACAAGTCGGTACAGATACATGGCTACACCTGTCTAAGTTCCAAGCGTGTAGATTCGTGTGCTGATGTACACGAATGTTTTGACTGAGCAAGATTGCATGGACAGACAACTACACTGTCAAAAAGAAACTGCCCAACGGCTCCACTGCGATCATCACGTACAACATCCCTGTGGGAGATTCCTATCAGAATTGCACATAGAAATTTAGGGTGGAACCAAGCTGTGATGGAGTCTGGGCTTCAGACGTGTGGCCTGCGTATCTCAAGAAGTAATACTCATTTGTCTTCAAAACGGTCTTGAAGGCGTTTCTCTCACTTAGTTCCGACCTGATTTCGGGTGCCTACAGGCCTAGAGCCCACTAGCACATGAACAGTCCAGCAGAGGTGCCGGGTGAAGGACGGAAAGCTCATGCCAGGCTCAAAGTGGCGGAGACTGAAGTTCAGCTCAGCAGAAACGCCCGGTGTGTTCTGCCACTGCAGGCTCTCTTTGGACGTGATGCCATGCACCAGCCAAGCCATCAGGTAGCCGTTCAGCGGCAACACCTCGTCGAGGAGCATCGGGGGTGCAGGCCATAGCTATGGAAGTATGGCCATGTCGCCACTTTATCAATCACTCGAATCGGCAGAAGGACCTGATGAATCATGTCAGGGGGCATGGTACAGCACAACTTTGTCCTCGTTTTGCTCCTCGACCTCTTTGACAGCGGCCCGCAACCGGTCGTTGCCCGTCTGCGTAAACACTTCCTCCCTCTGCGCATCTTTGACGTACTCCTGGGCTCTGGAGCAACCGTGCTGCATAACTGTCACGGTAGAAACTTTGCAGAAACAGACTAAAACGCAAGGATAAAGGAACAGTGCTTCACAACCCGGATGCATCAAAGCGCTCCGCCGAAACTTCGCCGAAAGTCACGGTCAGGAATGAGAACAGAAACCACAGAGCCATGGCGTGGGCTATCACTTTGCATCAAGAGTCTACACCGTGATCACGAGTCGATGCTGGATTCTCTAAACTTTAAACCCTAAACTCTTATTATATAGGGCCCTGAACCCCCAAACCCAAACCCTGATCCCCAAAGCCCTAAAGCCCTAGAGTAATCCCTAAAGTCCTCAAGCCCCTTAGAGTGCTTATGCTTGGGGTGCGAGGGTTGAGGGCTGAAGGGTAATAAGGGTTTGGGATTTTAGACTTTAGGGCTGTGGGTTTAGGATTTCTCTTCGCTTGCAGTTCGCAGTTTGGGATCGGGGGCCGCTGCACTCGGAAGGGCCCCTATGTTGTGTGCCTCACTGCCAAAACGAACCGAAACCGTGGAAACTTCCTCGATCCCGCAAAACGGTAGCCCGTATCTAAATATGACCCAGCAACTGCGACTCCTCAACTAACCCGCATCGCAGTTCCCTTCTCGCGACCGGGCCACCGCCACAGTCAGCCTCCTGAACCATTACAGTCATGGCAAGCGCTTCAAATCCCGAGGCCCTGTACCCGGATCCTGAATGATAAAATGCGACAGACCTCCCTGGGAGCTTTCGACCCTCTAAACACCTTGAACAAGTCCTTCTACTATTCGTCGGGTCTGGGGATCTTCGAGTGCCATGATAGTCAGCGCCAAGCTTTAAGGCTCCAGGACCTTACACTGCCGCACTTGTTCGTCAGAGCTTTGTCATCGCTGAGGGTTCGGATGTAGGGATCAAGTTTTGAGCTTCGGGCTTAGGATCCGTGAAACATCCCGAGCCCGATACCTCCTCACAACAGACCTTAACAGCCACTCAGAGCTCTTGAAATTGACGTCTCGGACACCTGAGACGGGCTCCAAGGCTCCAAAAAAAATGTGACACCTGCGGACTTTCTTCTGCCCTTGTTCCTTCACTTTCTCTTAGACCCGCCGCGGATGCTCGGGAAGCTCCACATCAGTCATTGCTGCGGTCGTGGCCCTCAGGTGGTGGCGCCTGTACCCAAGGCAGCCCATCAGCAGCCCAAGGCACAGCACCAGCACGACAACTTTGAGAACCCACGAAGGCCATGGCGAGCTCTCCTCTTTCTTTCTCTTCGGGTGCTGCAGCACGTAGTTTCGGATGTCCTCGAGAACGCTTGCGGCGAACTCCATAAAATCCGAGTCGGCAAAGACCATGGAAGTGGCAATGATCTTCACGGACTCTGTCGTATCGGAGGGCGCAAGACCCCAGTCCCGCTTCAAGAGCATGCGTGCCGTGACCTCGTCACCTTTTGCAGTGTTTTTCAAGGCTTTGTAGGCATCCATGAAACTGACACCTCTCCAATCCTTATGTTGGTGGCCGGGTGGAGGGCCCGTCTTGTCCAACCAGTCTGTGCTGACATAGGCCAGGTCATTGGCCACGTGCTTCGGCAGCACCACTTGCAAGAGGACCCTCGAGAAGCCTTCGGGATGGCTCAGATCGCTTCGACATGAGATCCTGCTGCTGGCTTCCTTCTTACTCACGTCTTGACCAGCACGTACGAGACACATACTTGGAAGCAGTTCAAGCTAAAGCGGCTTCTGATTCATCTGGATTCTAGAGAATTGGTACACATGAGAATGCCCTTATGCGAGACCCTCAAGCACGAGTCACAACATGCCAAACGGCATACCATCCCCTAAAACATGTCGCTGCTGTACAACTTCATAATCCTTCCAAGCGCGGGCCCGTCATCCGACACCCCTCGCACTTACGTGAAGGCTCGCCGGGAGTCACTGGGCCGAACTTAGAGATGAATCAATGTAGATGTGAATTGTCTGGTTTCGAGAGATGTGTGTGGTGTTACCGGGTGTGGTTGTGTTCACACCACAGCCGCCTGCCCAAGCCTAAGGCGCCAAGCCCTACACCCAAACCCTAAGTGCACCGGCTTGCTGCCCAGAAGCCCCGGGTGTCTGGTAGGCCACCAGTTTCCAGGGCGATGGTCGCATCCTAGTGCAGCTTAAAGCAGAAACGGGCTTGTACGAGCGGAACTCGGATTGAAGCTGTGAGATTTTCGATGATTGGAAAGACTCACTAACAACTGTTAAATTAACAGTACCCCATCAGGTCCCTGCTCATTGGTACTCTGACGAGTAGGGCCCGTAGAAGACCAGGATTTGTATGCTTCTAAAGCCTCCGTGCCACGTTTAAATCAGGTCTCCATCGGTTCCTTTTGCTGCTTCGTCATCGTGCTGTTCTGCGGCCTTTATTTAAGGGCTCTCGTCGCGGTGTAGACGAATTCTATTGGAGGCTTCAGGGCTTCACCATGCAGGGTTTCGGAGGTACGGCTTCGGGTCAGTAGTGATGGATGTCTCGGGTCCTATCTGCTGCATGAGGCCTTACGCTTTACGATTTCAGGTTACGATTTCAAGTCTTCCCAGTCCACCTTCGTCCGCTTACTTGCCACATCATCAAGGCTCATCAGCGGCAGGTCCTGAGACAAGGCTCGGGTTTACCAGGGCTGCAAATACCCCAGCCGTAGAAAAGGATAAATAACGAAATTTGGTCTGCGCTTTGCCCGAAAGGATTTCCTGGAAGGGTGCTGCAGCACTGGAAGTTTAATATAGGGGCCTTAAAAATTAGAATAGGTTTGGGGGCCATTATACTATAATTCTCATCCTCAAAATAGCATGGGTAACTACTTAGGCCCCTATAGTAAGGAACCCTGCGAAGGCCGGGATCCCAAAGTGCACTTCTTGGTGGTTTGGGCCGGTGTGTGGCAAGCCTTGGACACACAGCGATGCCGGGTGGTCGGTCCAAGATTACACAAAAAGAAAGGAGGGTATCCCAACATCGGCACCCTGCCCCACCAAAATAGTGTTTTTTGAATTAGAGTTCCCGCAAAGTTCGGCCACTCGCAAATCCAAAAATATTCTGAGTCCCGAACCCCAAACCCGAAAACGGAACTCAAACAGTGGAACTCAAAACACATCGCTAGCAAAACTTGGGCACACAAGGATCCCAGATGGTCGAGAGCAGGTACACGCAACGAAAGGGGGTATTGGCTGGGTTTTCAGTTCGATGTCCCGAAATTTCGGCTACGCCGCAGGATGCCTTTATAAACGAAGACTATTCAAGGATCCCGGGCACCCTCGGCGAGCCTTCGTTAGGGAGAAAACCAGAAACCAAACTCGAAGCTCAAAATCCAAAACTCAACCGGAGTCGCTAGGTACTTGAGGGCCAATCTTCTTGGATTTCCGGGTGGCCGAACATCTCGATAAAAAATATTCATAACAAACACTATGTCAGTGGGGCCGGGTGCCGATGTCGGAAATCTAGAAACCAAAATGAAAACCCGAAACCTAGAACCTCAAGCTCGAAACAGTTCAATGCAGAACTCGGAAGATCCCGCTGGGAAGTGGTCTAAACTTAAGCCTCTGGGCTTTCTGCTTTGCAGAAGTGATGTACTGGTCGGGCTAATTCATGCAGAAGCCTGAAAATGTAGCGATACTACTGTTGATGATATAAACCCTGCACTGCCTTCAGGAGCCCAGACTATGGGAATCATGGTATGCTCCCTATTCTGGGCAATACAGGATAAATACCATCAGCCGCATTCTTCAGGGTTCCTTACTCTCGTTATAGTACGCCCTCAAAACCCTCTTGAACATTAATTCTTAAGGCGACTAGCGAGGCTCCTAGCCCTGACTCCCAACCCCTAAACCCTGAATCCGGTGCTTTCGCGGTGTTCGACTGGAGACTTGAACTTCAGACTCACTTGCCGACCCTAAACAGGACGCCAGCTAAACTGTCCTCGAGAAAACCTCCCAGCAAAGCGTTAACCACCAGCAGGCCTCGTAGAACCCTTATCAAACGGTATAAGAAGAAATGCGAACCCTAAATCCTAACCCCAAAATCCTAAACCCTAAACCCTAAACTATCCAAACCCTACGCACAAAGACTTCGGCATGGCTTAGGCTCCGGTGGGAAGGGCTGTCGATCTCCTTCCCAGCAATCATTCATGATTAAAGTCCTGGCGAGGGGCTCTAGTTCTTTTGTAGGTTTATGGTAGGAGCTTAGGAGTTAAGGGGTTTGGGTTTAATTAAGAGTTTAGGGTTTAGGGTTCAAGGCCGCTCTGGTTTTGGCTTGAGGAGTGTTTTCGAAGCTGCAGGGGATTGAGCGGGGCTTTGGCATAAGATTCCAACGGTTGATGATACAAATCCTGCATTACCCATAATAAGGAATATACCATAATTCCCATAGTTTTGTGTCCTTGAGGCAATGCAGGATTTATATCATCAACCGAAGCATTGGATGGAGAGTCGATCTGGCCACTGCAGATCAATACCTACCTTAACAGCATTTGGGCAGGCGTCAGGGTCACCCCCCCATTGGGGGATACAGTTCTGGTTCTGGTTCGGTCAGATGAGCTCCATTGAGCGCGGCCCAAAAACTGCACAAGGTGAAACAGACAGGCCTCAAATCCCCTAGCACCCTTGCGAACACGGCCGCTGCGGCCAGAAATACGGGAGACAGTTGGCAAATGTCCCAACCCCTAGATTTTGCTAATCCCGAGTCGATCGCGACACCGAGGTCCGGGGGCTGAGATCTTTTCTCGGGAGAGGCTTTCGGGTGGTCATCCCGGGTAGTGGTCCTCAAATAGAAGTTCTGCTGGTGGATCGGAAATCGAAACTGTGCTGCGCATCTCAACAGGGACAGCAAGTTGGAAACCTTCTGGAGTGTCCTGGAGCCAGTCAAGAGTCGAACAAGAAAGAATGCAGTTGTGGTATACCAACCGCACGCAATCACTATAATTGTCAAAACAAACCCCAAGAACTGACCCAGTGTCGCTGGCGAAAGGCTGTAGGAGTCAAGCACTTGGTCAAGCAAAGGCGCTCTATCCCCAAAATCTGACCAGATAGATTGTTCCGACAGATGGTCTGCAGTCAAGTCTTGAATCACCCGTTCAGTGTATGTGAAGTGAGCCCACATGCTTGGTGTTCGGTCTTGCTTCGCACCGATGGCCGCCCTGCCGAGCAAGTTGATCTGTGCATCGAGGAGTCCTCAGCTAAATGGGTTGCTGTTCAGGAACTTAAATAACGTTCCGATGATAAGGAAACCCTAACATTTACCATATGGGTGGTTGTCGAAATTGTGGTCCCTTTTTGGGTACCCTAAGTATTAGGTGCCGTACTATATTAGGGGCCCAAAAAGGGACCATAATTTTGACAACCACCCATATATCCCCATTCAGGTCGCGCCGGTTTAAGCTGTATGCTGCGTTGACCTGCCGTTGACAGGGGTTCGAGTTTGGGGTTGGTGGTTTGAGGCTTTTGAATCTGTAATGAAGCTGTAGGATGAGAATCAAATCCAGAAACAATACTGCGGCGATGTGCCAAATCAACTGGACACTAAAACACTACCCCATTGCTTAGGACCTACTTGTGAGGGCGAAGCAAAAGGAAATGAGAAGGGCAGCACCTGCGTCTGAGGGTAGGATGCGTGTGGGATCCTGGCCAAGCTTGGAAGAGGATGTAGGATACTGTCAGACATTCTCCAACTGAGGTACCCGACTCAACAAGAGCAGTCAGAACCCCCAACCAAAAGCCCAAAACCCCTAAACCCTAAACCCCGTCCCGAAACCCCTAAACCCCTAACCCCTAAACCCCTAAGCCCTAACTAAACCCTAAACCCCTAAACCCCTAAAACCCTACACCCTAAACCCCCTAAACCCCAAACCCCTAAACCCCTAAACCCTAAACCCCTAAACCCTAAACCCCTAAACCCTATAAAGCCCAAAACTGGTCGGCACCAGGCGTCTTTCCTGGACTCCGACAGTCGTCATCCCTGCGGAGGAACTCGGGAAAGGCGTGTCCTGCCACCTCTCACCGACCTGATGGAAACTTCTAGTTTAGGGTTTAGGGTTTGTGTTTCAGGGTTTAGCGTTTAAGGTTTATGGTTAATATTCTTCTGGTTTAGGGTTCAAGGTTTAGGGTTGAAATTTTCTAGGCCTTTTGGAACCCCTTTTCTTACTGCGATATCCATGAAGTCAGAACGCCTTAGAGGCTGAGGCAGTAGTAGAGGGACTACTGCCACAGAGGGGTTCAGGGCCTAGGGTTTAGTTTAGGGTTTAGGGCCTCTGCTTCCAGACCTGGGGCCTACAGTATACACTGTCACTGAACCTCACCCCTCAGAATCTGCAGTTCCGGCCTTGTCGTCCAAGTACTCGGCGAACTGCTTGGCCGTGTGGACATGCGCAGTTGACAGGACTCCTTCCTCCAGCAGTGGGCCGTTCTTCTTGTTGTCGTCCACCAACTCAGAGTACACCTTGGCTGGGGGAACATTGGGGGCGGAGGCTTTGCGTTTAGGACCGCTGGGTAGGGTGACATTCCGTCCTTCCCGCACCATCCGCTGTTCTAGATGGGGGTAAAAGCTCAACAAAGCGGTCGGCAAAAGCATTCATTGCTCTTTCAGGCCAAAATGCGAGGGCGTGGCAGTCATCATATTCCTGGGGCTGCAGTATGTCCCAGGAACCCTAAACCCTAACCCCTGAAACCTGGACCCTAAGTGAAGGGCTTTGGGATGCTTTAGGTCTCACCAAGTTGACCTTAGGACTTCGGCCCAATCAACCTACTGATGCACGGGCCTGAACAAATTGGACAGGCTTTTTGGTGCTTATCGTACTATACTAAGTATAGGTAACTACTGAAGGCCTCTATGTTAACAAAACTACACCGCCACCTTTGATGTCGTGCTGTATGTGATCTCGTAGGGATCAGTCAAGTAGTAGTTGCTCCAATCGCCATCGCCCAGGACCTGGTTTCTCATGGTAGACTCTCTAAACTAGATTTCCTTCGGCAGGGGATTGTCGGATGACGGTTTAGGGCCGGGGTTTGGGGTCCAGGGCTGTGGGGCTTCAGGGACGGGGGAGGTTGTGCTCAGGGTTCATACTGCTTGGGATTTGTAGATTGGCTGAGTTTTGGTATCTAGATTGGTGGTCTCCGTCATGCAGTTGGGTCATCGCCCACTGGACTTACCTGGACGTTGCCCCAACGTCCTCACAGTTCAGGGAGGTGGCTCTTTTCTAGTGCTCCGTGTTCGATGGTTGGCTTCTGTGGCTTGCCCTGTAAACGAAAAACCAAAAAAAAAAACAACACATAGAGCGACAATGCCCTGATTCAAGTCCTAGGTCCAAGGACGACCCGCACAGCCTGAAATCCATAAACGAGATATAGGTGCCTTGTGGAAGGGCGGGGCATAGTATCACGAGTTACTCCCACCCATACATGAAAAGTGGCCTCGGCTCTGGCACCGTTGAACCACGGAACCTGGAATCCCCAAACCAGCTACCCACAGCACCCCGAGAACCGTACAGACAACAGAACCGGAAACACGAAACCCTAAAACCCGAAGCCCTGATCACGCCGCGAAATCCCAAGACATTGGAGACCTCAAACGAATCCTGAAACCCGAAAGCCCCGGTTTCCCACAGCCCCAAACCTTTGCACCAGAACCTCAAAATGCTGAACCCGAACACCATAGTTACATCGATTACTAGCCAGCAATGACGCACCTCAAACTGAGTCATAAACGAACTCTCAAAGACAACGCCGAAGTTTACTTCCGGCCCACCTTCGCTGTGTTAGGATCGGCTGTCCGCACTTTTCGATTATGGCCGCCAAGACAGAGGGATGCATTGTGCCTGGGCTTCAGAGATTGGCTTTGACAAGTGCTTACGGGCTATACTGGCTCCTTGAAAAGGCTTCGCAGAGAAAACTCGGCTGCTTGTACTCCTTGTACTGACCTGATAACGGATACACCCATCCTAGTGAGCTTATGTACACTACTGTACGGACTGAACAAGTTTTCAGAGACAGGTGTACAAATGCACTGCGGAGTAAAGCTGCCCAGCAGCTCCACCTCGATTATCACACACATTACCTCCTGTCGAAAATTCACCTCGGAATTGCATGTAGAAATTTCAGGAAAACTGTCGGAACGATGGAGTCTGGGTTTAAGACTCTTGGTAGTTCCGACCTGATTTCGGGTGCCTGCAAAGCCTGCAGTCCAACGGAACTAAGAATTAAGAACAGTCCAGCAGAGGTGCCGGGTGAAGGACGGAAAGCTCATGCCAGGCTCAAAGTGGCGGAGACTGAAGTTCAGCTCAGCAGAAACGCCCGGTGTGTTCTGCCACTGCAGGCTCTCTTTGGCCGTGATGCCATGCACCAGCCAAGCCATCAGGTAGCCGTTCAGCGGCAACACCTCGTCGGGGAGCGTCGGGGGTCGAGGGCATAGCTATGGAAGTTTAGCCATGTCTCCACTTTATCAACCACTCGAAGTGGCAGAAGGACCTGATGAATCATGTCAGGGGGCGTGGTACAGCGCAACTTTGTCCTCGTTTTGCTCCTCGACCTGCTTAACAGCGGCCCGCAACCGGTCGTTGCCGTTCTGCGTAAACACCGTCTCCCTCTGGGCATCTTTGACGTACTCCTGGATTGCAGAACAACAGTGCTGCATAACTGCCACGGTAGAAACTTTGCAGAAGCAGACTAAAATGCAAAGAAAACGGAACAGTGCTTCACAACCCGGATGCATCAAAGCGCTCCGCCGAAACTTCGCCGAAAGTCACGGTCAGGAATGAGAACAGAAACCACAGAGACATGGCGTGGGCTGTCACTTTGCATCGTGATCATAAGTCGGTGGGTGGATTCTCTAAACCCCCAAACCCTAAACCCTAACCCCTGTAAAGTCCTAAACCCCTAAACCCTAAATCCTAATCCCTCTATGGAAGGTCCTGAAGCCCTAAACCCCAGACCTTTATGTAAAGTCCTAAGGCCCGAAAACCTAAGCCCCAAACCCTGAACCCGAATCCCTCAAGTCGCCAAGGCCCCCAACCCGAAATTAGCCCGGGGCCTGCCGAGCCAGGCTCCGGGTATGTGGGGCCGGGCTTTGCGTGGGGTCTTAGGGTTTAGGGCTAGGGCTTGAGGGTTAAATTTAGGGTCTAGGGTTTACGGTTGAGGGTTTAGGATTCAGGCTAGGGGCTGTAGGGTGTGGCAGTTCTTGTCGCAGTTTGGGATTGGGGGCTTTTGGCATGGAAGAGACCCTCTGTTGCATGCCACTGCCAAAGCCCTGACAAGAAAACGGAAGCCCGCATCTAAATGTGACCCAGCAACTTTGACCCCTCACCCCGTATTCTAGTTCCCTTCTCACGGCCGCGCCAACGCCAAAGTCAGCCTCCTGAACCCTTACGAGCTCTTCGAATCCCGAGGCCCCGAACCCTGAACCCAACAAGGTCCCACAGACCTCCCTGGAACTCTCGGCCCACAAGTCTTAAATCCAAACACCCTCAAGAAGTCCTGCTTCATCCTTCTTCTATTCGTCGATATGAGGGACTTCGAATGCCATGATAGTTTAGTTGCAGCGCCAAGCTTTAAGACCTTACACTGCCGCCCTTTTTCATCAGAGTTACGCAAGCGTTGAGGCTTCGGGTGTATGAATCAAGCTTTGGGCCTCGGGCTTAGGATCCTTGACGTTTCGGATACCTGAGACGCAAGCTAGGTAGGCTAATTACGAAGTTCTTCCGCCCTTCTTCCTTCAGGGCCCCAAGAAAACCTCTTGTAGATCTGTGGCGAATTCATCGAACCAGTGTGGGCTGGAGCTTCGCGCATATTCTCTCTCAGGCCCGCAGTGGATGCTCGGTAAGCTCCACGTCTGTCATAGCTGCAGTTGTTGCCCTCAGGTGGTGGCGCCTGTATTGAAAACAGGGCAGGAGCACCCCAAGACAGAGCACCAGAACAACGACTGTCAGGATCCGAGATGGCCACGGTGAGCTCTCGTCTTTCTTTTTCTTTGGGTGCTTCAACACACAATTCCGAATGTCCTCTAAAAGACTCGCCGCGAACTCCATAAAATCCGGGTCGGCAAAGGCCATGGAAGTGGCAATGATCTTCACGGACTCGCTCATGTCGAGGGGCGCAAAACCCCAGCCCCGCTTCAAGAGCACGCGTGCCGTGACCTTGTCGCCATGCGCCGTGTTCTTCAATGCTTGGTACGCATCCATGAAACTGACATCTTTCCAATCCACATGCTCGTGGCCAACTGGTGGGGCTGTCCTCTCTGCTTTCCAGCCAGTACTGACGTAGGCCAGGTCATTGGCCGAGTCCGGCGGCAGCACCACTTGCAAGAGAACCCTGGCGAAGCCTCGGGGATGCTTGCTTGCAGTACTCTTGCATCACAGGAGACGGTAAAGTCGCTACTTGTCCAACCCCGTAAACCCAGTCCCAAATGCTGCTTCGCGAGACCCGGAATCCGCAAATGCATCCCCGAGCTCTCATCAGTCCCCTCTTCAAACTACCTCGGCTTAGTCTGCACAGACAACTTCACACCAATAAAGCACCCCGGAAAGCCCAACCTTAAACCAGCCAACCACCTCAATGGCTTTGGCTTTGCAAACCCAGAAGCTTCGAGAGAGCAGGATCAAGGGATCCAGTTGGCGGGCGATCAGCTTGAACCCTAAACCTTACACCATAAAAGCGCCAATCAACCGCCTTAATGAGGTATCGACCTACCTATTGAACAGGTGGGAAGTATTGGCTGGTCTAACTCCATCATCATGATGCGGAGTGCCTTTTTGGTATTACTGATTCATTCGACCCCAAAAGCCTCTCGTCTCTTCCGGGGTAGGTAGGCCACCATTTTGGAGGCGGATGGCCGCATCCTGTTGCTTTTTTTCGGGCATTCAGTATTTTCCTGTAAACTACGTCAGAGCCGCAGGATTTCCAGGTTCAGGCTGTGAGATTCTCGGCTCAGGGTTACCTCGGAGCTATAGGATGGTGGAGGCATGGGTTTGTTCGGATGGGGCTTGCCTCACTGTTGTCAGATGATCTCGTGGCTTTCTTGGCCATAAGAAACTTCGAAATAACAATGTTCGAAAGGTTGGAAAGACAGCCCTTTTCCTGCATCGCAAAGAGCATACGCCCTGTTACAACTCAAGCTGCACCACGCCAAGATTTGGGTCAAGCCCTGCCGAAGGTTCCCACAGGCCTCCAGAACCCCACTAGACACAAGAGTAACCCAGGAATAAAAAGAGTGCCTTTTTTGGCTTAAAGGGGCTTATAAGGGGAACCTGAACCCTACCTATAGCCCATCACTCACCGTCCCCGACTCCCTTCCACTGGGCTGGTCAGCAGGCTCCTGATCCTGAATCGTTCTGAAGCCCTGAACCCTAAACCCTACAGTTTCCCGATAGATCCCTTTAAAGGGGTCCTACACCCTAAAGCCCTAATGGCCCCTTCTTGGTTCGAGGCCTGAAAAACTTCAGGTGGTGCTCCCAGCCCGCCTTGGTCCACTTACTCGCCACATGATCCAGATTCATCTTTGGCAAGTCCTCAAGGCTTAGGGTTTGTGGGTAATATAGGGCCCTTCTTATGGTAGTTATAAGAAGGAACCCCTAGTGATCCGGTTCATCTTTGGCAAGTCCTGAGGCTGGTACTATAGGTGCCTCAAAAATAAGAAGAGGGCTCCTCTTTAAAGGGATCTATAACCGTGACGGTTACTATAATAAGGGATCTAGCAAGGGTACTTGTAGGGGCCAAGTATACTGTAGCTATTTTAAGGAACCCCCAATGATCCAGGGCAAGTCCTCAAGCTGCGCAGGGCGCAACGCTTGGGGTGATTGACTTCAAGCTTCTTCGGGCCATGAGGGCAGCAGGTATCAGGACAAGGCTTTAGGGTTTATAAAGGTTTAGGGGCTTCATGCGCACTTATTATCCACATCGTTGTTCATCTGCAAACTCGAAGCCGCAAACCCCATCCGCTGCACAAGCGTCCGCAAAACAAAAATCCGTAAAGCTAATTCCACACAACCAATCCACAATCTTCAACCGCAAACATTCATGAGAGAAGAGGGAAGACAGCAAAGCAGAAATCCGCCAGGACGAGTGTTGTGATTACTGATGTTATTGTTGTTCTTCTCGTTGGTGGAGAGAAAGATATAGGAAAGAAAAGAAAGGAGAAGGGTGGGAGGAAAAAATGGGAAAGAGGAGAAAGGAGAGCAAAAAAAGGAAAGAAGCACTTCGCTTCACTCTGCAAAGAAGATGTACACAAAACCTCATAACATGACAATGCAACTTTGGGCCAATGCACGCATATATAACGTACAAGGCACATAAACACACATAAACACATGACACGCAAACATACCTGCTTTGAAGTCAGCGACCTCTGACAAAACGTCACCCCTTTCTTAGGCAGCACTCGCACTGTAGAACGTATCCTGCAAAGGCTTAGGAGGCCGAAGCCGTAAAGACGTTAAGAAGCTGTATGGCCGGGACACAAAGTTGTTTCTAAAATGTAATATACAATGTGTAGTGCACTATACTATACTATAATGTAATCTAGTCTGACCCAATCTAATCCAATATTAACTGTAATACTACATGATGCATTATTATTATCAGTACAATAACAATACTATCAATATCCATACAACCATTAACACTAATGCTAGCATTCAAGTTTATTCTTAATATTAGTATTCACACTAATTCTTAACCAATCCCAATAGTCATCTCGATGACCACCATTGGACTAATTAGTATTAGTATTGGTTTTTATGAACATCAGTTAGAAGGCCCCCCCACCCAGTAATGATACCAACGCTAAAACTAATATTGATGCGATATGATGCAAGTCTTTCGAACAAAAATTCAGTAATGATGCACGCGGGCGGTCGTAGAGCTACGTCTCAGAAGTTCTGGTACAACTCTAAACCCACAGCCAAGTATCAACCCCCGAAAAAATGAGAAAAAACATTCGTCGTCCGGAGCCGTGGACCCCGAAGCCCTATCATGCTCACGCAAGATACCACTAAACATCATAGAGGAGATCAGATCTTTGCATGGGCGTGAGGCTTGAAGGTTCAAGATGTAGGCCCAAGTTTCTTTCTAAGGCTCGACCTCACATCAGAAGCCTCTGGCAGCCTGAACTATACTATGATACTATACTTTACTACACTTTACTGTACTGTACTCTACTTAAATCTGTACTGTGATATACCATACTACTGTATCTGTATATATATATATATATATGTATGTAAACTGTGATCTAATACATTACAACATAATACATTAACAAACAAAATAATGTGATGCAATAGTGTCCCAAATTCGCCTAAGCCTTCTGTGCGGCTCAGGCTCCGGTGAGTAGGGTTCTCGATCTCCTTCCCAGCATTTGCTCATTAGTTCAGTCCTGGCGAGGGGTGATGCAAGGCTACAGTGCGTGTACGGAGGTCTTCCTGGGGTCCTAGTGGTGATGAACAGGTCTGACAGGGAGAACTCACGCTCCGCAACTGAAGTTCCATACTTTGTCAGCAAGGGGAGGTTGGTCGGTGTAACGCCTCTAAACGGCACGCCAGCGGAAGACGAACCTCTTAGAAACCGTGTCGAGGTCTTGGGTGGTCGCCGGAATGTAGGTCCTCTCATGAAAGTCTTGTGATTTCACAGGAAAGCGCATCAGCGCTGCGCATCTCAGCAAGGACAGCAGGTTGGAAACCTTCTGGAGTGTCCTGCAGTCTGTGGAAAGCGTGGGTCGAGGAAGGATGCTTATAGCAGTTGTGGTAATGGAACAGGAAAAAACTTCCAGGGCTGACCCAGTGACACCGACGAAAGCTTGAAGGAGTTAAGCACTTGATCAAGCAAAGCAGGTCTGCCCCCAAACTCTGGCCCGCGAATATATTCCAGTTCGTCGTGCTTCATCAAGTCAAACTCCGCCGTTTTCCACAGTGTGAAGTGCTCCCACATGCTTGGAGTGCCAAGTTGCTTCGCACCGATGAATGAACTGCCGAGCAAGTTGATCTGTGCATCGAGGAGTCCTCAGTAGTTCGCCGGCGGAGCCACAATCTTAGTCCTAGACCCTCGGTCGTGCCCAAAGTGTTCCGGCGTGTTGGCCTCCCGTTCCTGGTTCAGGGTTTACGGTTTGGGTCGCTGAAGGTTTAGAACCTGTCATGAATCTGAATACACGTCTTGAACTACATCAGATGGCTTGGCGCAGCTCCATGAGTCCACCCAAAAACATGATCGAAGCTTCTTAGTGTTTAACGAGAGTATTGATCAATGAGACAAATACTTAATTAATTGCGCGCCTCTGAGCAAGAAAACTAAGCTGATCGGAGCCAAGAGTCTGTCCGGAACACCTACTGTCGACATCCCGTTGAAGAATGAAGGCATGTCCTCCCACTTCTCCCCGACCTTGGAACACAGAGCAAACCGAAAATCAGCTCACGGCCCTTAGCTAAGTCCAGCACGTGAGATTTCTACTGCTAGAACGCATGCGTCCCGCCCGAGACTCTAGTATGCCGGGCTTCACAACGAGGGCTTTCACAATATTGAAACTCTACAACCGGCCTTAGCGTCCAAGTACTCAGCGAACTGCTTGCCCGTGTTGACATGCGCATCCGCCAGAGCTGTTTCCTCCAGTAGGGGGCCGTTCTTGTTGTTGTCCTCCACCAACTCAGAATAAGCCTTGCGGGCGGGGGTAGGGGGGCCTTGGGGGGCTTGCGGAGTAGTATGTCCGCGTTTGGGTGGGGACGACTGTTTTTCGTGCTTCACTTGGGGTTCGGGGGTTTGCGGGCGATGCGAAAGATTCATGTAACGGGAACCGGCACGAAGGGATTCAAACCTACGGACCATCTCAAGATCTTATGCAACTTCTAGAAAAAATATGAGATGGTATGCGTAACGGTCCCGGAGAAAGCTCATGCCGATGCCATACTGCTGCTACGCCATGCTCTACAACCGTATGTTGAAACGATACTTACTTTAGTGCCACGGCGCCAGCTACACTGGTTTCACCATGGGGCGGCGTGAGTACCTGCAGCTCTAAGCGCACGTATACGTAGACACGTATGTAGATGCAATATATTGCGACTACTGCTGGTACTCTCACATTCCTGGTCATGATCAACGTGACTGTGACTGCCTGCCATAATCTCAATGCTGTCGCGACTACACTAAGCCATGCTGCAGTCCCACAATGTTTCTGCACAGGCATATTATCATGGGATCATGCACTCATTCCTGTTGCGCGTCAGCAATAATGATTTCATTAGAAATGGAGAGATCCCCCAAATTCGCCAGAGACACCATTTTCTGATTCCAAACCAAGGTACGAGCGCGCGGCAATCGTGATAAACCTGAGATCTGGAAAATTTGTGGAAGAAAGCAGCCGATTAGAGGTTTTGGGGCTCAGCAGTTTGGGGCTTGAAGCTAGGCACCAAACGAATGTACAAACAAATTGCTGAACCAGAACCGAAATGCCTTTTGGACACTGTTCCTGTAAGTGACTTCGAAGTCTTTCCAATCTTTGATATCTGTGGGCATGCTCCAGCGGTTGCTCCATTCCCCATCGCCGAGGACCTGGACGCGAGGAGAGAATCTCGAAGCAAGCACTTCAGTGAGAACTTCGGGCTTCGGATTACTGGATTGATGCACATATGTGTGGCAGAGTCTTGTGGCAAAGGCCAGAGCGGTTCACCCTTGGTTGGCTGTGTGCTTATGTACTCTAGTCTTTGTTTCTCGACTATAAAGTGTTTGACAAGCTACATATACTACCGTGGCGATCTGACTTTATAAAAATGTACCTGGCTGATATTGGCCCCCGACCGTGTGCTCTTCAAATGCTGTCACATTCTGCGAAGACCGTCGCATGCTGCGATGGGTTGTCTAGCTGTCCTTCTTGCTTTGTTCAGCATGTCATAACACTCGCCTTGTTACATGTTACTGTTGCTATAGGTTCTATTCTTATCAACTTGCATTGTTCTCTTACAGTAGCTGGCAGGCTTTAGCCGTGGGCTCTCGGCTCTAAGCCCTGTAACCCTGAAACGCTGCCTCCACCCGGAAGCCCTCCGTCATTAACTCGCAATGCGGTCCGGCCTGACATCCTGAATCCGTGAACCCCAACCGTGGGGCCCTATCCGCAAGATCACACGATCATGCCGGACTATGGTGTAAGACACCCTCGCTCGACAATCGCACGATTACACACGACTTTCGATGAGCACCTCTCCAGCATGAGTGGAATAACGACCGGAGGTGCAGGTTATCCTGGATGTGAGGCCACCAGGCAGCCGACAACCCAAAAGCTGAACCCCCAAACTCTAAACCCTGAACCCTAAACCCTAAACCTGAACCCCTAAACCCTGAACCCCAAAGAAACCTTAAGTGGGCCGACCTTCGCATTCCTCGGGTCGGCTTCTCGCACCTTTCGCAGAACCCTCTTCCCACAAATCGAGGCATTGTGCCTTGGTCGAGAGTTAAGGAGCTTGGGGTCGAAGGGGGTGAGAGTTGAGGGGTTTAGGGCTGAGGGCTTCGGGTCGAGGGGTTTAGGGCTGAGGGGTTTATAGGGTTTCGAGTCGAGGGCTTAGAGGTTTAGGGTTTACGGTTGTTCAAGATACGTAATGTGTTATCTACGGGAGCTCGAGAAGGCCAAGGGGGGTGCATGAGTTTTCATGAAGGCCTTGGCTGGTTTGGCGGATATAGCAGGGCTCTGCAAGGCTCTACAATGCTTTCCGTGGCTGCAATGAAATCTGAGGCGCTGCTTGGGTGGTCGAAGGGAAGAGACCATGGGAACTGCATATATCACAAGATGCATGTATGTGTACATACATGCATGCATGCATACCTATGTACGTGCACACATGCGTACATACATACATATGCTAATATATATATATATATATATATATATATATATATGTATATACATATGTATATATATATATATATATATATGTATATATGTATATGTACTATATGATGACCCTTTAACGAAGAGCGGCCGACCCTCCTGACCCTCATTTGCCCCACCTAGCTGAGCCAAATCAGGAAACTGAGCTTTCAGCTTGGTACACTTCTCGATTTGCTACGGTTTGGGGTCAGCTGCTCCAGGTGCAGATACGACAGTACTTCAGGAACGTAAGAAAAGTGCTAAGCAAGGCGTCCAGGGCTAAACGTACCCAGAGGTTCCGCTGTGACTATGCACTCCGTATGGAAGAATCTCCGTATAATGAGATTAAGCAGTCAGGGAACACGTCTGAACCAGGGAATGTTGTCTGCCGCTGTCCGAACTTCCGCATATACGAGCGACAAACAAGTCTCAACCAGGCTTCAGAACTACCCGTTGAAACTTCCGGAACCACTGTTGGTTCGAACTCCGTTTGGAGTGCCCAAGCCCCTCACCACGCAAGAACTCATGAACTGCCAGCAGAAGTGCCGCGTGAAAGAGGTAAAGCTCATGCCAGGCTCAAAGTGGCGGAGACTGATTTTCAGTTCGGCAGAAACGCCCGGTATGTTCCTCCACTCCAGACTCTCCTTGGCCGTGATGCCATGCACCAGCCAAGCCATCAGATAGCCGCTCAGCGGCAACACCTTTTCTGGGGTATCACATGGTTCGAATGAGATTATGGAATTGTCTTATGTTGCGTTGTGTTATATTGCATTATTTACATTGCCCTTTCCATACTATATTCTACTGTACTAGATCATATTATGTATGTTTGTTGCTGGGTCTTTTGGTCTCTCGTGCCCGGCAGCTCCCATTGTGGTGCGGCCGGCACTCTCGATAACAATCAGGTCGTCTCTACAGTCCCCAACCGGACCAACTCATTGAAAGCCATATACCAACATATCATATCATATCATACCATACCATATCATATCATATCATATCATATCATATCATATCATGTAGCAATTATGATACTAGTGTGGCCTCATTTTGTCTTCGAAACACTCGACATGTTCAATATGCCGGCTGGCGCACGCTGTGGGGCCCCTCGTGCTCGTCCGCCTGGTCTTCAACTCCCGCCAGTACGTGCATTTGGTTGATCTCATTTCCTATGCCCGCCCCTGAGGCGATTGTGGTTGATCACACTTCTTAAGCTCGCCCCTGCGTTTGGCGAGGGCGGTCGGTCACTGTCGTAAACTCGCCCCCTTATGGGCGATGGCCGTTAAGCAAATTTCTTCAACCCGCCCTCTCATTGGGCGATAGCAAATCACGACATTTCGTAAACCCACCCCGCGTTGACGATGGTACTTGATCACATGTCTTCACTCCTCCCCTCGCCGGCATGAGGTCCTTCTTCACGAGCTTTGCACGGCTCAGCAACAAGCAGGAAGAGGGGGTACAGAGCTAAGCAATGAGAGTTGATCGTATTTCCGAAACCCGCCTCCTTAAAAGATCGTGGTTGAGCATGTTTCTTAGATCCGCCCCTTCATCAGGGGGTAGTGGTTCCCAAAGCAAACCTTGAAAAAATCGACCTCGGTATGAAATCACACTGCCGGTTCAGAGCTCTATGGACGGATGAAGTTTACTCGCTTACCTTGGCAGACCTTCAAACTACTAGCCAATGGGAAGCCAACGATACAAAAGCTTTTACTCATCCATCATGCCAGGGGCGTGGTAGAGCACAACTTTGTGCTCGTTTTGCTCTTCGACCTGTCTAACAGCGGCCCGCAACCGGTCGTTGCCGTGCTGCATAAACAGTTTCTGCCTCTGGGCTTCATTGACGTACTCCTGAATTGCAGAACAACCGTGCTGCATAACTGCCACGGTAAACTTTGTAGAAACAGACTAAAACACAGAGCAAAAAGAGAAGTGCTTCACAAGCCGGATGCATCAAAGCGCTCGGTCGAAACTACGCCGAAAGTCAGTGAGAGCAGAAACCACAGAGCCATGGCGCGGGCTAGCACCCTGCATCCCAGAGTTTATACTGCGGGATGCACAAGAAAGGACGCAGACATGATAGCATCTAGCAGTAATCAGCCACGTGAACCACTATACAAATTTGTTAATACCAAGGCCCTGACCCTGAATAACATGACTCCAAAGACCTACGAATAATTAGCCCCAGAGCCATGAATCTTGACTCCAAACACCCTCAAGAAATCCTTCGTTATAAGTATGCCAGTAGAGTCTTGAGCTTCAGCCTTTCATTTCCTGGATGAATAATTTGATGTTTCAACCGTGAGGCAGGCGCCTCGCAGCGATTGAGAGTTCTACAGCCAACTGTTGCTGCCGATGCTGTTGATGCTGACTGCATTGATGATGCCGTTGTTGCTATCATTATTTTCTTGTACCTATATATTTTCGGTCGTATAGTAGCAGTAGTAGTAGCAGTAATAATTTAATGATAATAATCTTGATCTTCCTCTGTTTCGTAGTCTTTTCGTCGGCTTCGCCGTCCTCATCGCTGGAGTCAGAAAGACGGTCATCAGCGTGAAAGCCACCAACGCACACGTCATCGTTGTCACGGCAGCGGCAGCACCATCATCAGCACTATAACCGTCATCAGAACTATCATCACCCTCGAAATCATCATCACCGTCATCACCACCATCAATATCTTCATTATCATCAGCATTATCGTCATCACAACCATCAGCATCATCATCACCATTCCGTGCATCTTCAATATCCACAGGCAGGAAACCGAACGTCCAAGGAAAGGGTTCATAGGTTCTAGTGAGGTCTACAAGAACGGGCTTCAGATAAAGGATCCTCGAAACAACGGTTTATGACTTTCAAAAGCTTCAGACTGGCATAGTCAGAAAAGAAGCGCGAGCCGGCTGCAGGTGTTGTCGTCATCCCATTCTGACTCCGAATCTGTTGAAGTTGTGATTTTATCGTGCGCAACCTATCCGGGTGAAGGAGGCAACACCTCGCTTCACCTCTTCGTCTTAGGCCCGCAATGGATGCTCAGGAAGCTCCACATCTGTCGTTGCTGCGGTCGTGGCCCTGAGGTGGTGGCGCCGGTACCCAAGGCAGCCCATCAGCAGTCCAAGGCACAGCACCGGCACGACAACTTTGAGGACCACGAAGGCCATGGTGAGCTCTCGTCTGTCTTCGGGTTCAGCATGCAGTTCCGGATGTCCTCTCAGACCCTCGCGGCGAACTCCATGAACTCGGGGTCAGCAAATTATCCATAATAAGGAGTACACCATAATTCCCATAGTCTGGGGTCCTTAACGAAGTGCAGGATTTATATTATCAACCGTACTATATACCCTGCAAAATCAGGTAGAGTTGGAACAGTTTGGCACGGTGAGGATGCCTTCCAGGATCTGGCATTCAACGATGCAGGGTTTGGGCTAGAAGCCCCTGGATGATCATCCGTTCCATTTACCTCTCAATCCTCCATACACCAAGCCGATACCCAATGTCTTTTCTGTCCGCGAGCCAGCTGCATCGTTCCGCTGAGTCTATCAGAAAGCCCCAGTCCCGAGATCTAAATGAACTAGCTGAGTTTCTAGTACTCTCGTACCAGAAGTCCCCACAAAAGGGGTGGATTCTGCACACGCTACATCATGGAGCTGGAGAGAGACAGATAGATACTGAGATAGAGAGATCAAGACACAGGGAGACAGAGAGATGGAGGGATATGGAGAGAGAGAGATAGATAGATAGATAGACACGCAGACAAGCAGATGGATATATATAAACACAGCCCGATAGTCAGATAGACAGATGTGACGGTAAAGCGGTTCGTCGATGGATGGGTAGATAGATCACAGATAGAGAGAGATGGATAGACAGATAGACAGATAGACAGATGGACAGACAGAAAGACAGCTATCTCCACTTTCGTACTTGGCTGTCTTGAATCGTGTCTTATTCATGTAACTGTGTGTTTGTTTGCTTGACGTTCCATGCAAGCAGGCAAGCATCCACACATCCGAACATATGCACAGTTACATACATGCATACATACACATACACATACATACATGTACATACATACATACATGTACATACGTGCATGTACATACATACATGTACATACATGTACATACATGTACAAACATGTATACATACATACATACGTACATACATACATACATACGTACATACATACAAACATACATACATGTCACACAGAAAGAAAGACAGAGAGACAGACATACAGATATACTTGAATACTGAATTACTTATACCGTTACACATACATATGTACGCATACGCACATGCACGCATACATACATGCGTGTATGCAGACATGCATACACATACTTCCACCAACATATGTACAAACACACACACACACACATACATACATACACAGACTTGCACATACAAAGAGAGAGCGAGAGAGAGAGAGAAAGCGAGAGAGAGAGAGAGAGAGAGAGAGAGAGAGAGAGGTTTGGGGTTGCAGTGGTGCCTGACTACATACAGCTAAGCTTGGGTGCCGACCAGGACTCTGGGGTTCCCGGTTTCCGAGACAAGCTTGGGTCTGTAAAGGAACATGCTACAATTTCTGGACACACATCTGGTCTGCTTGAATCTTGGCTGCCTGCCGGCTGGAGGTAAAGTAGCACTGTGGATTAAACCCGCAGGGGCTTGGGACGTTCAGTCACCCGGAGACTCCAATATCCCTGAATTAAGGAATATACCTTCAAATATAGTAGGGTCGCGAATATGATTTAAGGAATATTCCGTAATTAAGGGATATTGGAGTCTCTGGGCACCTCTCAGAACCTGTCAAAACTCACGTCTCCTACCGACCCAGAGCCGCCAGCACACCGCCACCCGCAAAGTACAGCGCGCACCTGCGGCTGACTCTCTGCGTTTGGGATGTCGCGGTTTACACTGCTAGGTGGGGCTTTTAAAGCCTTTGAAAAATATTAGCAAATAAGATCCTCTTAAGCCCAACAAAGGAAAATGTAAAATGTCCCAAAGCCCTACCTAGACTGGAGGTCTTCTAGGATTTGGGCCGGAAGCCGATAGGCCGCCGATAGGAGGGCTTGACAAACGGGGGTTTCCGGAAACAGGGGACCCTAATATAGTACCCTATTTAATAGGATCCTTACTATAAGAACCCCCAAATAAGGTACCCCCCAATCTTCGGAAACTCCCAAACTACTTCATATAGCCCCATAGAGCCTTGTGGGTACATCTCTAAATCACGGTCTCTTCTTGGGTCCCCAAAACAGTACAGCACAGCGCCGATATAGAAAGGACCCCAAAAGGGACCTAATCTAGGAACCTACCCTGGTACAAGCTTTGTAAAGTCCGGGTGTGAGGCTTGGGACTGTTTATCGGCTTGGTGGGTCACCCGATGCGCCGGAGCGTGGTTAAGGACTTTAGGCTCTTAGGGTGCAGGTTTTCGGGTTTGAAGACGGGTTTACGGATGTAGTCAGGGCTTTGGGGTTTAGCGTTCAAATCGTCCCATAACACTCGTGGTCAAAACTGCAGGCCGCTATAGCATCGTCACTGGCAGGTCAAGAAAGCAGCACCAACCCCACCATTTTCAATCCACTCCCCTCGAACAACTTTGCTGAAGACGCCGGAAAAGATTGAAGAAACGGCAGCCAGAACCCATATATGTCTGAGCGATTAAACGGTTTCAGGGTCTGGCCATTCAGGGCTGCAGGATGTTGGAACGAGGGCGCGACAGGGTCAGTCGAGATAGACAGCTTTGCAGTGTTCAGGGGTTTCGAAGCTAGAGCTTTCGGGTTTAGGCCTTTGCGCACGCATTCTGCATGTATGACCCTCTGGAACAGTGGTTTCCAAGGAGACGTTCATCAGCAAACCCTTTATCGAATACGCAAGCCCTCGACCCAGTAGAGTTCCAGACAAAAATCCCAAAAGCCTTGCAAACCTAAACTCTCGAACCCCAAAGCCCTAATACCACACTACGTACCCTAAACCCTAAACCGAAAGAAACGATGTAAAGCTCTGAGCTGGATACAGTGCGCCGGATAGCAGCAGCTGCGTGACAGGATCCTCAGGATTTAAAGTTTGTGGTGGCTTTAGGGCTTTCGGGTTTTAGGGTTTAGTTTCGGGTTTCTTGGCTTTTCGAAATTTGGTATATGCAGGATTCCAAAAGCAGCATAATCAGATATATACTAAAAAAATGGATAATCTATCTAGCAGTAAGATAGTGTAGCCATACGAACAGGTTGTTCGGTTCAAGGTGATTGCTGATCTACCGTCTTCCCATCTTGCCGATGGAACTTCTAAACAGCAATATAGACGCCGTGATGGAGAACTGGGTTTGAGGGTATATTGGGGTGTGTATTGAAATAGTGCAAGATGAAAATAGTGATGTTTTCGGGCTTCTATCTTATCTTCTCAGAAAGATTTAAGTTACAGGTCTGTTGGGGCCTAAGCCCTAAACCCTAAGCCAAACGGGCAGCAGCCCGCAAAGCTGATAATCAGCAACACTGCTCAAGGCTGCATGCCTCAGGGTTTAGGGTTTAGGGTCACAATTACAAACTCGGTTTCAGGGTTCAGGGCTTTGGGTAGGTGTTTCAGGGTCACGGCTTAGGGATCTAGAACGCGAGGATGAACATTGAGGCTTCAGGCCTTCGAACATGGGATTCGTTCACACCGGCTCCAGAAGCCCCGCCCCCATCTACAAAAACAAAACAGCAAACACTGCCATAGCTACATGTCTCCATATATTCACATATCCGTTCGTGGGAATCAAAGCCTAAACCCAAGCCCGAATCGATAGATAGCAACCAAGACCAGATCCTGACCCTTCCTTATCACATTAAGATGAGGACTACGATTCTGACCGTGAGTTATCTTGTTGCTTGTAACCCTGGGCATCAAAACAGCCCAAAAGCCTCATATAGTATGGCCTTTGGGCCCAAAAGCCTTAATCTATGAGTCCTTAGATTCCTAGAGCAACAGAGTCGTGACCCCGAAGAACCGAGCCTGAGGCCCCGAAGCCCCCAAGGCACTGCTTGCTTTCAAGAGGCTGTGGAGGGAGTCAGGACAGCACCGACCTCGCCGTTAGGGTTTAGGGTTTAGGGCTTAGGGCTTAGGGTTTAGGGTTTAGGGTTTAGGGCTTAGGGCTTAGGGGTTAGGGTTTAGGGTTTAGGGTTTAGGGCTTAGGGGCTTTATTCCAGGTGGAAGGCTTTTCAGCGGCTAGGGTTAGGGGCTGTGAGGCGTAAGAGGAACCTTAAACCGCAAACCCCTTGAGAGGAGCCCTAAGCCCTAAACCTCTTAGGAGGAACCTTGCACGCTCAACCCCGATTCCACCACTGTGATGTTAGGTCGTGCCTGATCGGAGTTTGTTGGAAAATGCGGCTACATGCAATCTAAGAAGAAATTATTGAGGTCTAGACGCCATAAACCCGAAGCCTCTACCTTCCACAACGCCTTCGAAGCTGACCCGCTTTCGGGCTTGACGACTTAGGAGGCTTTCAGCAAGAGCTGAGTCCAGGACAATAGCGCTGCCCACAATCACGTAGCGCCAGATCTGGCAGCGGAGCTGTAACAAGAGGTCCGACGGTTGATGAAGATCGGAGACCTTTTATATAGCTGAACTATTGCCATGCCCTGAACCTTGAACCCTACAAGGCCCAAACCCTGAACCCTAAATGCCCTAAACCCGGAACCCTAAAAGACCTGTGACCTAAACACCCAACCCGAAACCCTAAATTGGCCCCCGGGGAGCAGGCCGAGAAGAGCTTCTCAGAGGTGACGACGCCCAGCAAGCCAAGGGCTACCTCAGAGGAGTTTAGGGTTTAGGGTTCATTTCGTTTTTGAAGGCCCCTTCTTCGTCTGCAAGACTCTGCCCCACTACGAAAAGCCCAGATTGGGCAGCCAGGGTTTAGGTTTGGGGGTTTAGGGTGTAGATAAGGAGGGGAGAAGTGCTTGGGTTCTGATTACTTTTTGAAGCGGGTCGGGGTCCAGGTCTCTTTGGTCAGGGGGAGGTGGGGGGCGTTTAGCATTCGGAGTTTTTGCTTGGGAGGTTTAGAGAAGGCGCCGAGAATTAAAAAGCTTGTTGATTTCTTCAGATGTATTGACAACAATAGTTGTGCCTATGTGGAACCTGTTTACACTGGGATTGCAGGGTTGAGTCTAGCGTTTGTGTACCGCTCGGCATGACTTTCTAGCAGGGCATATACTCAAACCCTACTTGGTACCGAAAAGGGCTTTTAAGTCAAGGCAGCCTGAGAGATGCAGGCTTGTCTGTACTCGTAAGTCGACGTAGACGGTCCCCTTTCCTTTCTGGGGACCTCAAATTGAGGATGCACTGCGCATCGGATTCTTGATGGGATTCGCTATCTTCCGAGTGCCAACAACACAAGTGACAGCTGGGGTACACTTATGAAACAGTAACACTGGGGATATGCTGGACACAAACTTACGCGCAGGCATTGCAAAAGGCCGCCCAAGCCCTTCATAGAAGCCGAACCTCTGGACTCCTCACTTGAGTTCTCCATGGAATACGCTGCAATCCCTACATCCTGGGTTTAGAGTTTAGGGTTTAGGGTTTAGGGTTTCGGACTTAGGATTTAGGGTTTAGGGTTTAGGATTTAGAGTTTAGGGTTGAGGATTTAGGGTTTAGGGAACCTTGAGCCGGCAACCCCAAATCCCCAAAGCCGGGCCCGAACCCTAAACCCCTCAGCCCCCAAGCGGAATATAGGGGCCTTAGTCATTAGACTAGGGTTTTGGGGTATATTAGTAAGTAGCCCCCCAAAATAGTTTCGGTAATTATTTCTGGTTCTATGTTGAACCCTCTCCGGCCTGGAGGACAGGAACCTGAAAGGAGATGCCGGTGGCGAAACCCATACCTCAGGGCTTTCGCGTTCCAAAAAGGGTCCAGGGTTTAGCGTTTACAGGGTTGGGTTGAGGGCTTTAGGGTTTAGGTTACTGTAGGTTTTACGAGGAGGTTGCTACAGAGGATTGCAGGTTACTACAAGGTTACTACACGGCTAGAAGCTTACTACGGAAGATTACTATAGGGTTACTACAAGGTCCACACGGCTACTACAATGGTTATATACTAGGAAGCTGCTGTGAGGTTTTTCTGGTGTAAGCGCTTCGGGCTTGAGCGGACGAAAATCGAGGTTTACGGTCTACAGGTTGGCGGGCTTGTGTTTTCTAACTTTTGACACTGGCAGATTTGTTATCCTGAACCCTGAACACAGACTCGCGCTGTCGGATTCGTTCGGGAACTCTGGATTTGACAGGTCCTGGCAGATTCTGGTGCAGGTCCTGGTTGCTTGGCTCCTGAAACCAATAAAACCCCACACTCCTAAAGCCCCAAAACCCCAATGGAGCTTCTGAGGCCTACTCTGTAGCTTCGGATTCGCAGGTCTCACTTCTGTCTTTTTTCTGGACGGTTCAATTACACGGGCTTCTCGCCAGGTAATACATGAGACCTTCTTTGCCGGAATTGTTGCTTTTTCCAGCATTCATTGGAGATGGAAAGACTGTAGCCTATGGCCGAATATCGGGGGCCTTCAAGATTAGATTGTATATTATACTTAGAACACGGAGCTCCAAGGAAGCTTATTTTGATGATAAAGGCTCCTCGTCAGTTTTTAGCGAACCATGATGCCCTTTCCTGAAAAACTGGTTTTTTGCTTGTCCAGCATAAGCCTCACCGAGGTCAGAACAATCCGAATCCCGGATCTCAGCTGGTAAGCAATCGAGCCAAAAATGTCAAGACCAAGGCCCGCAAGAACAGAAGCGCTGCCGAGACGCTGAGAATGAACTCAAAGTACTGGTCTATGGAAAACTGGCTTTCGATGACGTCCTGGCGTTTGCGTAGTGGCGCAAATGCACATTCAGGTTTTGCAAGTGCTGTTGCCGACTTTCATGCCAACATCGATCAGACGCACTGGCCTTGCACAGATATGTTACAAATCCTACCAACCATGCTGAAGGTGGCAGCTCGGCCATTCATGATGATTTTGCTGGTGCTGGTGCAGATGGCAAGTGCTGTCGAACGTGGTGACGACGCTGTCAAAACATGCTGCTGTGAAGGTCGGGACCACTAATTCTCGTAGGCAGAATGCTACTTGCAGCAGAAGTATACTTGCAGCCCAACTATAACCTAGGTTCTGAGGTTGTAAGTGACTCTAACCTCCGTCTACTGCTTGAAAAGACCGCATCCTGCCAGGATGGAATGTGCCTGCACGCCAAACAGACTCGCGAGAAGGCATAGCAGGCGAGCCCCCAAAAAAAACGGTTGAGCAGAGCATGTAGCAAACTGCACCTATACCTTAACCCTAAGCCCTAAGCCCTTAAACCCCAGACACCTAAACTCCAAATACCTAAACCCTAAACACTCAGCCTTACACCTAAACCTAAACCCTTAAGCGTTAATCTTAAACCTAGACCCCAACCTCGCAACCTCGCGTGAATTGGACCAAGCCCTGCCTGGGAGTAGCCCAAGAAAAAGCCAAGGGCAGCAGGGCTGAGTACCGAGTACGAGAAGAGGGCGCCACCTGTGGAGGCATTTTAGCGTCAAGGGCTTCAGGCCTTTGGGGCTTTAGGACTTAGGGTTTGCGCAGGCTTGAGGGCTTTACGGTTCAGGGTATCGGGCTGTTGGCTTTAGGGATGTAGGGCGTGAATGCTTCAGGGCTTGTGGTTGAGGGCTTAGCTAGATCAGCCTTGAGTCTGAAGTCCATGGAATTTGGGTTTGAAAGATCTGCTGTAGGACACAGACAACCGCTCTCTCTCTCTCTCTCTTGCTTGCACACAGCCAAAGCACAGCACGAGACTGTGCCCGCGCGTGTCCGCGCACTGGTTGGTCTGTTGCCAGGGTGAGACCCCCTATTTCGATGAGGCCCCGTTCTGCACCGGCAAAACCACTAACTAGACTGTTTGAACCCCCCAGGCCTCATCTTTGGTTGCAGGGTGGACCGTTTGGCTCTGTTCGCCCCCCTTGTAGGGATGCCGTCTTGTAGATGTTTGCCCTTTCGCGAGCAGGCAAGGGAAACTACGACGAACAGATGCTTTGCACTCTGAGGCCCGCGCCGTCGACACAAACTGCAACACACAGCAGACTGCACATGCACATGGCTCACAGCCCTTCTAGTTCAGCCTCATGGACCTCACAACAGGCATCATTGCACAGAGGGTTGTATCCGGCACCATCCCCTACAACCTCGGGCCCCCACCCGCACTTGCAGTAAGTCTACTCTCTCTCTCTCTCTCGCTCTCTCTCTCTCTCTCTCTCTCTCTGTCTCTCGCTCTCTTTGTATGTGCAAGTATATGTATGTACATGTATATATATATATGTGAGTATGTACATATATATATATGTATATATATATATATATATATATTGTATGCAAGGGTTTTCTTGAAGTGCGTCTAGCTTGGGCAGGTGGCTTGAAAATATCACTAATTTGGGTCCTTTGTTTAAGGGTCCCTTATCTCTAACTCCCATCTGACACCTGGTGGAGTACGGTTCAGGTGGGCTCTTGGCGAAGGAACACCTTTCGAAAACTGCTCGGTAACCAGGCGAGCATTCATGGATGCTAACCGCATCTACGACCACCAGATAGAGACACACATGTATGTATGGGCATTCATACCTGCCTGGATGGATAGGCGAAAAAGGACGAAAGACTCGTAGATAGATTGTTGAATAAGTCGTTGAAACATAGACTGACAAACAGGTAGGTGATTGAATAAGCAGGTAGGTAAATAGATATATCAAGAAAACTGGTAGGAGATGAACAGACGGACGGACAGACACCCCGACACCCGACAGTGTGCGTGTGTGATCTGTGTATTCATACCTACACAAATCTGAAACTG